>JAXQQM020078512.1:0-157579 GCA_034641835.2 Pinus albicaulis
CTAAAGGTGCAAGAATACACCGAAGGTATAGAAGAACTAAAAAGATCCTCTCCCCAATATATGTTTATGAGTTTAGATAAACAAGAGCAAGTAATTGTGGAATTTAAGCCACGTAATGAGGGATTTTGTTTGGTGAATACATATTTTCGATAACTCTATTAAATAATTTTCTTCTGTGTGGGGAGTTACACATATTCATATATCCATATGAAATGCATCACAAATCTGAACAACTTCGGCTATTCAAAAAAGGTGGAGATAAAACAAATCCATCTGGACACACGAAATAAAATGCAATTCAAAAGCATACAATTCAAAAGCCCGTCACTCCAAAGAATCAGCTCCAGCTCCAGCTCATCATTACAAAAAACCAATCACCATCGTTAACGGAATTTTTAAAACTATTTCGAAGGTACTCCATGCTTCCCAGAATTGCACACCATTACAAAAAACCAATCACCATCATTAACGGAATTTATAAGACTAATTCGAAATTCTTAAACTCTTAAAATTAATTCCATAAAGTATAAAATTTGTTCATTTCCATTAGAAGTTACACTTTTCACACAGTAAAGTCTAAATTTTAATGGTTTTCATTACAGAGTACCAGTCAAAATTTTAATATGGTTTTCACTAAATTTTTATAGCTATAAAAGATTATACTTGTGTCAGACCAAGGATATTGAACATTCTGGTGATATATATTTTTTAAATTCAAGTATATTGAACATCCCATAAACCTGCTCCTTACTTTAAAATGTATAGATTCGCATATGGCTTTGCTCCACCGAAGAAATCAAATCCTAAATTAAAAATAAAAATGTCAAGCAAGTTCCTAATTTCAAATGGAAAAATCACTCTAAATAATAAAATAATTTCAATTCATCTCCACTCGTTTCCCAGAGTCATTTTAAATATTTCCCATAAAAACCTGAATAAAAAATATATTTTCGTATCCTCTTGAATAAAGAGAGCGGAGAGTGAAGCCCTATAATTGTCCATTGGAAACCGATGAAATTTTCGTATCCTCTTGAATAAAGAGAGCAGAGTGAAATCCCATAATTGTTCATAATTAGAAGCATGAGAAAACTAAAAACACAAAACCATATTCTTTTGAATAAAGATAATGCAGAGTGAAGTCCCATAATTGTCCATAATTAAAAGCATGAGAAAACTCCATAATTCTCCATAATTAAAAGCATGAGAAAACTACAAACACAGAAACTCTGTATCAGATACCTCCACCTCCAGTTTTTTTAGATACTTCCAGATACCTTGGGCTTGCCAACCCTCTTGAGGCTTCAGAAGGCAGTGAAGGACAAAATGAGGAGAATGTATCAAACATGCGGTGCTCAAGATAATTGATTACAGAACCGAAGCCTAGATCTCTAAAATTCAGTTATAAATTCTGGTATGTAAATCACGAGTCTCGCTACATTTTCAATTAAATCAATGGCAAAACAGAATTCTTAGATAAACTGATACTGTCGTTATGATTTCTATCGGTGGTGCAATTAAATATATCAGAGATAACGTTTTATTGCTATTAATTATATCAAAGCGACATTCCACTGCAATGCAACGTCTAGAAAAAGAAAAATAGCTCAAATGTAAAGCGGCTCCTTAAAAAACAAAAATATGACAATGCTTGCAGGAAAATATGATAGCACCATTATATCATCAATGCAAAACACTATTTGACAGTGCATGATTTAAACTCGCTCTTGTGTTTAATTGCTTTACCAGGAAAACAAATTTATATGGAAGACTGAACCAGATCAGAGACCTAAAATGGGGAAAATCTGATAATGAAAATCAATTTTCTCATTACACCCAGCTGCATTTTGATAACCAAGAGAAACGTAACAGTCCAATGCTTTTCTAACCACCAGACAAACAGATACCATCATGCATTTTGACTATGAGCATCATCATCGACGACCATAGATCCAATCGAAAACGACACAACAACAGAAAAAACCGAAAAGAAATAGAGATGTTTCGTAGGCATTACACGTAAACCGAAAAACAGATAGATCTCTCCAACTCTCCCCTTCTCCGACGTCCGCGGATCAAATCCCACTGGCATTCAACTGGCTCTATATCCCCAAATAACAACAAGCATTCAGCGCTCAGTAGAACTTGAAAAGGAGATCTAGAAAAAAAGAAAGAGAGCCACCCACGCACAGGCTTTTATGATTTATCTCCTCTATTCGTCAAATCAAATCTAAAGCATAGATTCCTGGAGAACAACGACCCTTCTTGAGACACATAAATCTTGTGGGTCTGCAAATCGTTGCGAAGATCAATATAATTCGAATCCACTAGTAGAGTCGTAATACTGTCTCTCACATTTCCAGCTTCAACCCACCGGTATGACCTGTATTGGGTCGCTTACTCTGTAAATGACTTTTAACGGAAGACGCAACATTCGTTGATAAGGTTTCACTCAATGACGCAGTGCGGAAGAGGAATGTTGCACAGACGTCACGAGAAAAATAGGAATGTTCCACAGGCGTCACAAGAAAAAGAGGAATGTTGCACATACTAATCGTGGTTAACAAAGAGCGAAATGGCAAGTTAGAAGGTTTTTCACCAAGTGACAGTAGTGGAAAGAGATTCGGGGGCCGACTGAAAACAAGTTGGAGAAGATATCAAAAATCCGCCGAGGGAAATAGAAGCCACGACTCCTTTCAGCATCTGTTGATTAAAGCAGTGATACGTCATAAGCGGCGAGCTAATAATAGAGAAGCCACTCCTGCAAAATGGAAACATCCATCCGGTATCCGCGGCAACGGTAACAGAAGGAGGCAAAAATATCTGTCTAACTGGAGTGGGAGTGACACGGATGTCATAGATCAACGGCTTAAAACAATGACAACTGTGCCCAGAACGAACGGTAGAAAATGAAAATGTTGACGATGGTCTAGTGGAATTCTTCCAATATAACACCTTCGGTGTTAATAAAATTATTTAGAATTGAACTACATCATAAATTTAATGTTGTAAAAAGGTATATTATATTATACAATGAATGAGAACCAATGCAAATACAAATTTTATTCTTTATATATTAATGTTTAATAAAGACATTATTTCTTAATTCTTATTTATGATCCTCATTAATATATAATATGAAAAGTATAATGCTAATTCAAAGACCAATATTTATTAATCAAAATATTTATAAGTTCTTAACGAGAAATCCTCCTTTTAAAACCTTATAAAGTTATTTTTTCCATAAGAAAGAATACCTTCTATTTCAATATATAACCAAAATACATGCAAAGACATTACATATCCATAACCATACACGTCTAAATCACACAATATCTACAAAATGATCCTATATAATACATTTTTTCTTCTACATAATTATTGAAGAATAATCATGGAATCTCAAAATTAAAAGCTATTGTTAAAAAAAAAATCACCTATTTGCTTTTAGGAAATCTAGCATAGCAGTGTGGCTTATTAGACTATGAAGTTGTTCTCGTATCGAGGAATGATTTGATCATCCTTGAACTCATGCGTATGTGTTCCAAGATCAAGGCCTTCTTAAATATAGTATTAATTTGTATATTTAATTCCTTAAAGATATGTGTAAAAGAAATATTTTGATAGAACACTGTTTACTTTCTTAAAGATATGTGTAAAAGAAATCCTTTGATAGTGTTCTATAATTGATTTAACTTTTTATCATTTAAAAAAAAAATTTAACTATATCTTTTTAAATAAAATTATGAGTTATTGTTTTTTAAAATGTATTTTTAAATACATAAATGGATTTAATACTCAAATTATATCAAATTCACAATTCATATTTGTGATTCTAACGGATCCTTATCACACAATGAGTAAAATTGATAAAAAAAATATATATATAATACAAAAAAAAAAAAAAAAAAAATTATACTACTACAATTTCAATTACTATCAAATTTAAATAAAGCTTAAATACTCAAATTACTAACTTAAACTCTCCAATATCCAATAAACAAATAAAAATAATTATTTTAAAATTTGTTATCTTTCAAAAAAAATCTTAAAACTTTATTTTCTTGAAAAGTACTTTTAACTTTATTTTCTTGAAAAATATTTTTAAATTTGTTTTAAAGGATATAAATTCCTTAAAAACAAAGGAAAATCCAATTCTAATTACGATATATTTGATGAATCTAAATAATATAATTTGTTATATCAAACAAAAATGTGTATTATAAATACATTCAATCATTTTACAAATTTTAAGAGGGGAACATCGACATGGCTAATTGATTTTCTTAATGGTTTATATAT
This sequence comes from Pinus albicaulis, assembly GCA_034641835.2. Lineage (NCBI taxonomy): Eukaryota > Viridiplantae > Streptophyta > Pinopsida > Pinales > Pinaceae > Pinus > Pinus albicaulis. The sequence goes on from JAXQQM020078512.1 coordinate 4,300, forward strand.
ACACAACATCCACATAGCCATTTGGATTTTATATTTATAAAATAATTGTTTGGAAAAAATTAACGAGTTATATATATAATATATATATATATAATAAAATAAAATAGAATAATATATTATATTATATTAGTAAGTATTATATATATATAGGTTTTTAAATTTTTGGAATTGAATTGCGTAAGTAGGTTGAAAGTTTTCATTTTTTGGATAAATTATTTTTAAGATTAAAAAATTGTATTTGAGGATTGTTTTTGGTACACTTTCTTTATTAAAAAAAAAATCTTTAAAGATGAATAGAGTAGAGTATCTAATCTAGAACATTTCAACCTGTTTACTTAATTCAATTCCAAAAATATATATATATATATATATATATATATATATATATATATATATATTATTTTATTAAAATCCATTAAAATTTATTAAAAAAAACAAATTATGTTTAAATATATGAGGAAAAAAATACACGTTTCGCTTTCTTTAAAAAAATGCATCGGGGATGGGAGGGTTATTAGAAATGACTTAATATGAAGAGGATAACCCATTTCTTTCCATAATTTTAATATATATATTATATGGGGAAAGAAGGTGCATTGTAAAGACACACCTCGTGAACAAATAATCAATTCATAAAAAAATTATAAATTAATAAAAATTAAAATAAATATACTAAAATATAAATTAAAGGAGTTATTTTTAGTGTGATATTTAGGATTTTCTGGTATTAAAGTTTGGTGGAAAATTTTGAAGTAAAATGTTGATTTATTGAAGTGAATTTTAGAGAAATTAAATCAAAATACTTTTAAAAAATCTAACTAAAAACCATTTTAAATTAAATATTTAACAATTTTAGAAATAACCTTTCAAATTTTCCATTCGAAACTTGACCAGATAACCCTTACCAGCTGGGACAAATAAAATATAATTTATATTTTTAAAATACAGAATAAGCCATTTATAACTTCATGTTTAAAAGTGTAAAAATCACAAGCCTAAAAGTTACAGCTTTTTACTTTCAAAAACTTAGATTTGTTAAAGTGAATTTTAGAAAATTAAACTAAAAAATCCAAAAACTTCCAAAAAAAAAAAAAAAAAAAATCACTAAAAACAACTCTTAAATTAAATTAATTTTTTTAACAATTTTATGAATAACCTTTCAAATTCTCCATTCCACATAAAACTTGACCAGATAGTCATGCATGCCAGCTGGGACAAATAAAATGTAATTTATATTTTTGAAATACAGCATAAAACATTTACAATTTCATGTTTAAAAGTGTAAAAATCACAAAGTTCTAATTAAAAGCCTAAAAGCTACAGTTTTTTACTTTTCAAATTAGATGGCAATATGATGAGTTGTTTCTATTTACAGTGAAAATTAATCTGAACGGGAGCTCAGAATTAGTATTGGTTTGCCAGGTCAGCATCGCTGACAAAGAGGCCATGAAATCCGTACGGAATTCTTGTAGGGAGCTCAACGGAGGCCACGATTTCAAAGGTTGGAGATTGCGCGTCCATCACCAGAAAATTGGAAATCCCGGTGCCTTCGTTATGGGTAAAAGCCACGATATACCCGTCGTCCTCCGCTGCATTTGGATCTGAACTCCGGGCCACGAAGAACGGCTCACTGCCGAAGCACCCGTCACCATAAGCCCTCGAGGCGACAACGCACTCCCTTGCATCCGCCAGCTCTGCGGGGCTCCCGCCCGCCATATCGAAGTCGAGTTTAACGACGCCGCCAATTTTGGGCAAAGGTGCGCCAATGGACATATATGCGTATCTGTTCTTTTTTGTCAGGAATCGGGGATTTATGACGCCGAATTCCAGACATTTCGACGACAGTGGCTTCCTGGAAACCCGCCCCGTCGCCAGATTTATGCGGACTTTCTCTACTGTGGAATGGACGAGATGGGTTCTCTCCAGAACGTGCTCCACCGGGTACGAATTCGCGGCAATTAACACGATCTCGTCGCCCTCGTCCCACGCGTTGAACGAATGGAAGAAATTGAAGCCCGGAACCTCGAACCACTTCATGGCCGACTCGTCCGTTGCGTAGCGCGGGATGACGCCGAGGCGCGGGACCTTGGCGGTGTCGCAGCCGATTGGAGAGCCGCCGCCGGCAATCATGTCCATGGGGTTCACCACGATCTGGGTGTCGGGAAATATGGCGTACTGCTTGGTGATCGCAAAGTCGTGAATAAACGACGGCTGCAGCATCGACAGGATTCCGACGTCGGGTTCTTTTTCTCCGGCAGGCGACACTCTGAAATAATTGAGAAACGGAGGAATGGGACCGTAACGGAAAGCGAAAAGCTCCCGCGTCTCAGGGTCGATCTTGGGATGCGCTGTCATGCCCATGAAGAGTTTCCCGTCGAAGTCATGCCTGCCGACGGTGGCGACGTCGCCGGATTCCGTTACCTTCATCGCGTACGGCAGATCTGATTCGCCGAGCGCCATGAGTCTACGATTGAAATACAGGAGACTGGTATTGGCCAATCCCGCGCCGTTTAAGGGATTAAAGAGCCCGAGAGCCACTCTGGCGGTGAGCAGGACTCCCCTGGCCAATCCGGCGCCGAGGCTGTAGAAGCCCGAAAAGACGTTGGGCACCACCGGGCCTCCCGCCGTTTCTTCCTGCACGAATTTGTGCGTACGGACGAAACGGCTGCAGAACGTTACTCGGCCGTCTTTGATCCTGACGGCGTGAAGCATTCCGTCGCCGTCGAAAAGATGGTGGCCGCCTCTGGGGATGTATCTCGGATTCGGCCCGTTGCGGATATAAATACCATCAACGCAGGCAGGGAGAGTGCCCTGTATCTTGGCACACGCCACTGGTGCAGTTTCTTGAACTGGCGCGAAGTTTCCGGCCAACACAAATCTTGGATCCACGGAAGGCCTCAGTGGATTGTCGATAAAATTGTTGATAAGATCATCCACAGCATTGCATAATACCGCCGCCAAAGGCAGCGGCTGGGAAGGAGTGGAAACTGCAGAAGAAACGCCATTAACAGGATCTTCTGAGGGAAGGGTAGCAGTGGACGTGGGCGTGGGCGTGGGCGTGGGCGTGGATTTCAAGTCATTACTTTGAGATCCAGCGCCGCCATTGACACTGGGTTTGTTCTTGGGCAATTTAACAGCCGGGAGCTTTTCTTCTGTTTTCACAGAGAATACAAGTACAGGGTGAGAATGGCGAATATGGGATCTATGAGAGTATGATCTTGTAGGAATGTTAAATACAGAGGACAAATTTATGGAGCAATTAGCTGCCATGGACACAGCGGATCAGTAATGCAGGCCTCCTCTAATGGATTGCAGCGGAGAATCCTATGAGAAGAATCAGTACAGGAGATAGTACGCTATTTATGCTAAATTATTGGTGTGCCCAGGACTCAACCCCATGGATAAGTTACGAAAAAATCTGGACCAGTGAACCTCGATTTTTCTTTTTGGGCCAATTTAAGAACTTCTATATTTTTTTTTAAGGCTTAATTAGCCAACCCTCCATTAATTGCATGCACTGTTAATTTCTTATGTGTCGTGTCTATGGGGAAAGATCTAAAGGGACAATTGGGCGCACAGAAAAGGAAAGAGGAGTGGAATTTGATTATAATGGTGGGCGCACAGAAAAGGAAAGAGGAGTAGAATTTGATTATAATGGTTGTTATTATTCACCTAAGATATTTTTTTTTGGGGGGCCCTTTATAGGAATCACTTGTTCTCATTTTCATCTGTGCCGAATAATTTTTTGGCCCTTTCGAGTTTACAGGAATCACTTGTAATTATTTTCATTCTAAAGAACAAAATTCAGAGAGAGGAATTATTTTGATATTAAATTTAAAAAAAAAAAAAACAAGTAAAGAAAATTAATACACTTAGATCGCCCCATTTCCATTTCCCGCGCCGAGTGGATTGGTTTGGTGAATCCGTTAATACGTGTACATTTACTACAGACGCGATGGTGATGTTCACATGACAAACATTAAGCCCTCACCATTTAACTATCGCCATGTGGACATTACTGAAAGATATATGTTTGTTCATAGCTTCACAGCATTTATGTATGGTATCTGTACATGGACGACGAAGAAAATTTTGAATTACTCGTGAAAGTTTTAAATGATACTTTTGATTACGGAGTTGTATGATTTGTTTAATTGATTAAATATGAAATTGTTTTTAGTGCGTTTTTTTTGGACTTTGCAGTGTTGGAATCTCGTAGAAAAATTTGAAGTGAAATTTCCATTTATGTTATTTAAATTGGTTTTTTTGAGAGTATATTAATTCAGCATTCTGAAAAACTTGTGATTTCAATAAATTTCTGTTAGATTTGAGAGAAATTAGACTAAAAAATCCAAGAAAAAACTTCCAAAAAATCTTACTATAGACAACTCGGTTAGATATTATCATCAAAAATTTGTATGAGATTCACAATTAAGTGTGGATATTTCTTTCAAACATTTTTTTACATTTCAATTATGTAATATTTATGATTTTTTTATAAAATATAAATTTATAAATTCAAAATTTTTATAGCTTTAGAAATTAAATGATAACACTGATCGAAATTTATTTATGATAAATATTAAACTCTACTTATGATACATTTAAACTTCACTAAATTATAATTGTATTTTAATTTTTTTTTGAAGGAAACAAATTTATATTTTCAAAATTTGACATGAAGTACAACCATGAAGAACTAAAGAAGACAATGTCTAGATAGAGGTGTTGTTTGTAACATAAAAGCCAAGTTTGTCATGAGGAGAGTGTTGAAGAGACCATCTACCCATGAGAGAGAAACCAAATGGTCTCCCAAGGAGTTCCGATCCAAAATTATGACAACATTGTTCCATAACAAATACAATATGAGTAACATTGTGAAAACAACAAAGTAATACAACAACATTGAAAATTGAGACACTCAAAATGCCTTTCCTGGGAAGTTAGCGTTCCTAGTTGAGATGGTCCTCTACTTGGTTGTTCTTGGTCTAGTTGTGTTGAGCTTGATCCCTTCGAGCCTTGTCCCTCCAAGCTTGTTCTTGATGTTCCAAATAGAGAAAGGGGTCATTGAATCCTTTAGGAAGCCATGAAGGGCACTCCCACTCGATATATATTTTCTTGTGTAAGAATGAGCCTCCCTCCATGAGGGTTCTCCCTTGGTTTGGTCTTGAATATCAATCTGACTAACCAAATTCTACGCTTTCCTTGCTTGTTCTGGGGAGATATGGTAGCCAATGACCTTTTGTTTTTTGGCATGAGACTATGGGTGAGCTCGACTAGGGGGCTTGTGTCTCTCATGAGAAGAATCCACCACTTCAGTCTCATCATGTGAATTGGACGAGGTTGGAGGTAGGGAAGGGGTGGAAAGAAAACTCTCATCGCTATGGACAAGTTCCTCAAGGCCATGCATATATGAACCATGTAGGAGTAAATTTCTGCAATGCGGTCTTCTGCTCTATTGCAAGCTTCTTCCCGTTCCCAGAGATGTTTGCCTAGCATATTTCAGACGGCCTAGTGGTCATTGTCTATGTTCCTTCATTCTTAAGCCTACATGGCAGCTATGAGATGACAAATATGCAACAACATGTATTCATCAAATTGTTCCTCCCCATGACCATGCCAGGGAGAGGCTAGCGTTTACATCCCCTTCCACCTCTCATGGATCAACCTCTTTCACAGACCATGATAATCAAGCCTGTGAAATCTCTCACTCTAACATAAAACCTCATGAAAGTCTTATTCCTACCAGACCTCCAATGGCCAGCCACCTGCAGAGCGAGGAACTGAAGGAATGTATGTTAGGTTGCACCTTAATGGCAAAATTCATGCCTCTCATTGCTAGTAAATGCCTTGACCTCATCCGTTCCTCCATCACTTGACCACCATGAATGTCACCTTCAATGAGTTTAGAGAAAGGCACCACCAATCTTGCTCATTAAAGGCTCATGCAATGCTGGCATTCAAAATCTAATGTGCCTCGACATGTGTGACAACACCCATATCTGGGGATATTTTAAAATAATAATAATAATAATAATTAAAAAAAATCAATATATGAGTGTTATATATATATATATATATATATATATATATATATATATATATATATTAAACTATGAAGACTCTTAATTTATAAATAGGTTTTGTTACAATATCATGACTCATCAATATTATATGTCTATAAAAATATTACTCATTTTATATCACACTTGTTCATATGACATTTTTTAATTAATTAATTTAATTAAAAAGGTAAAAAGACCTTAACTACTTTTGAGATAAATCTCAACTTTTAGTTTATGACTATTATTAAAAATATTATACAATATTTGGTTGAAATTAAATCCTTACTATCTATCTAATAATTATTGATAATTAAAATAAAATTTTTGAAAATTCTATCTTAAAATAAACACATTTATTAAGATAATTAAACAATTAAAATATTATTTCAAAATAAACACATTTATCCATACAATTAAATTTTTATTCCAATATATATTATCCACACTTCAAACTTTATTCCAATATATACTTTACTAATTGATAATAATTTAATAGACTTACCTCAATAATTATTTGTAAATATAATTAACTATATTTAGGCCGATAGGCCTTCTCTTTTGAAAGAGACCAATTTTTTCGTCAACACATCTTCTCTAGACATGACACCTGTTACTCAATTAAAAAATAACACCTGTTGCTTATTTAGTGGGCTACGCTAAGGGTAGCGCTCAGGGAATGGCGACGTAATTCAATTAATATGTATACAGGTGGCAAGACTGGTTCGGAACCAACAAGGGCAGTTTTCCAATTCCAAATTAATATGTATACAAGTGGCAAGACTAGTTCGGAACCGATAAACAAGCGCAATTTTCCAATTCCAAATTAATATGTATATAGGTGGAAAGACTGGTTCAGAACCAGAAAACAAGGGCAGTTTTCCAATTCCAAATTAATATGTATACAGGTGGCAAGACTGGTTCGGAACCAGCAAACAAGGGCAGTTTTCCAATTCCAACCCATTGGGTTTGAGAAGTGATAATGTGTGGTTTCTTTACGCTTTCTTCCTTTTTCTTTGAATATCATTTCGGCGCAGGAAATAAATTTGTAGCTCAGGAAAGAAAAAGACGGTGGTGACTGCTTGGTTTTGATTTTATTCGTACAAGGATGGAGAACCTGTATCACTTAATGGCCTCGCTTTCTCTTACTTCAACGGTAAATGCCTTTCTCTTAAGGATTTCCCAACATATGTCCAGCTTCGTAACGACATCAATTTCACCGGCGCGAATTTGGCGGTCCTTGTTGTCGTAACTAACTGCAAAATTCAACCTGCCATGCTCTCAGAAATCCAGATCGTCTGTAATGGAAGGAGTCGGTAATTCTCTCATTACTATTCCCCTGGTATTTTGACTTCCACGACAAACATCTTCACAAATAATGGCTACAGTTTCTTTTTTCTTCCAGTTTCTTCTTCACTTCCGGATTCCAATTTTCCTGCCACCTGCAGCTGGACAGCACATGCTTCTGCTCAACCACATTTACTTTGCCCATCAAAGAAGGACAGGTATGTCTCGACTGAAACTATCAACAGTTTGTAGCCACGGATTCTAAATAATTATTCACAGAGCTTTTTTCTTCTCTCTATACTTTTTGACCGCTTCTCGCTTTCCAGAAGGCCTTTTCTTCTTTTCCAATGACTTTGATGTCCCACCCAATTGATCTTCTTGCTCTGTAGTAAAAAATTGGGTATGGCTGTGATAGCAAGTATGAGTATGTGGTTTGTAGCGTCCAGGAGGATTGCAAGTATGAACATTTTGGATTTACACTTGCAACATTAACCGTAATGATTTAGTGGGAAATCAGCTGCTCTGGGTGGGTTTCACAGATTTGGTCCAGCTAGGTAGGCATCTAGAGAAAAGTGGCATTGTTGTTTGTACAATTGAACATAGTCTAAACTAGAATACTGTTAACTATTATGTCCTTGTGAATTGCAAAAGAGTGTGATGGAAATAAGCATGAGTGGTATAGGGTGAGTGATCATGATATACCTCCTCATCTCTGTGCACAAATTTCTTGAAACTGTCCTAATGGTTGTTATAATTAGGACATTTGGGTGCGTTCACAGGGATTTGCATGTAATTTGGGCCAAGCCAGTGTTGTTGTGTGTCTCCATATGAAAACATTCGAACCTGAAACATTTTGTCGTTGGTATAGTATATTCCAGGAACAATGGCACTAGGATTGAATGCCAACAATTCGTTCTCATTGAAGAATTTGTCAATGTTCTTGTTCAAGAATCAAAACCAACCGGCCCACAGGCTGCACAAAAAACACAAATTAGCCCTTAACCATTTCAATATAAATGAGTATTTCTCTTTTCTATAGACACCCACTATAGGCCAAATTTTAGTATCCTCGAGAGGATCGAAGTCAAAATTGTCCTCATCTACTGGATTCATAGTCTGGATATAGAGCTTCCATTCTGGGTAATTTCCTGAAGCTATGGCATCAGTTAGGTCTTTGGAAACGTGGCTGTGATTGCTACCTCCCACGATCACAGCTTCCTCGTCAAGAAAAAACTTCAACCCACATGTACGTTTCCAATGAAACTTGCAGAAGCGCTAAGACTTTATTCTTGTCATCTACATTTGGGTGCATTCACAGGGATCTGAATGTAATTTGGGCCAAACCAGTGGTGTTGTGTGTATCCATATGCAAACATTCGAACCTGAAACATTTTGTCGTTGGTATAGTATATTCCAAGAACATCAATGTTCTTGTTCAAGAATCAAAACCAACCAGCCCACAGGCTGCACAAAAAACAAAAATTATCCCTTAACCATTTCAATATAAATGAGTATTTGTCTTTTCTATAGACACCCACTATAGGCCAAATTTTAGTATCCTCGAGAGGATCGAAGTAAAACTTGTCCTCATCTGCTGGATTCATAGTCTGGATATAGAGCTTCCATTCTGGGTAATTTCCTGAAGCTATGGCATCAGTTAGGTCTTTGGTAGCGTGGTTGTGATTCCTGCCTCCCATGATCACATCTTCCTCGTCAAGCAAAAACTTCAACCCACATGTAGGTTTCCAATGAAACCTGCAGTAGGTTTCTCTACCTTCTTTGTTGAAATATAGAAGTGCTAAGACTTTATTCTTGTCATCTTTATTTTGAAGTGCTAAGACTTTACTCTTGTCCATTTTTGTTTTACTGTTTATTCATTTAAAAATCTCCATTGATGCAGGTGTGTGTGCTCTTGTATTTTAGTTATGTGGAACCCAATTGTAACAAATGAATGAAAAACTAGCCTAGCTGTCCCTCAGGAGACACATAATAAAAACTAAGTATGAGCCCATAAAATGCAACATCCTAAAGCACATTGGAACTTTTCCAAACTGCAAACGTTTTAGTAAAACCGCAAAGGTATCAATTGGGGAAAGAAATTTTTAGTTTTAGTTTGGAGTTTCCATTACTTTTAGATTGTTCATTCAAACAGTTGCAGAATTTCATGAAAGTTAACATAAAATACATGTCTATATGTTTTTCATCAAACCATTTGACAAAACAATTTAGTGATTTTTTTGAATTTTTTCATATCTGCATCCTGGCTTTGTAATGTTTGTAGGTATGTCTTACAGCCTGAATTGTGAGCCTAAAATTCTTGTTTTGTGTTCTCAATTGAAAATTCCTTCGTATTTTATTCCAAGGAATATTTGCAACTCTGGTTTCTCCAACAAATGCTTCAAAAAATCATAAATTTAGTGATCACATCTCAGGGAGTCATCTTCCAACAGCAATAAGCTCTGATTCTGAACCTTTTCTTGCCCTCCTTTCTTATGTTCATCTCTTCCAGCAATTGAATAGAGTTAAAGCTTTAAAGGAAATGTGAAGCTGTAAGCCTACCTTTTGTTGATCTGAAGCCATGACACAAACTATGAAATTGTAACTCTATTCATTTGGAACTTGCCCTGAGTTGTTGTTTTGGATATCAATCTAAAAAAAAAGAGAAAATGTTGTCATCATAATTGTCATATTCAGTTTCTTCTTTGTACATCTGAGGGTCATCTGATGATGAATTGGCATTAGTCCATACACGTTGTCTCCTGTTCAAAAAAATAAATCAAAGAGTGGTATGTTTTCCATTCAATTGCACATAGATTTGGCATATTCATAGATCTATGAATATAAATAATGTATTGATGCTTTGTATGACATATTTTTCATGACAAAGTGATTTCTGACTTGATAGAAATAGAATTTTCCCTCACATACACTCCATATTGATTGGGTACTCATAACCTATAACGCACAAAACCTTTTCTTGAATTACTTCCATACAACCTTTATTCGATTATTAATATTTTTTACCTTTTGGAGGTGATCCCACCAGGTTGAAGCTCTGTCACTTAGATCAAATGTGGCAACTCTACCCTTCATATTTGCAAAGTAATTGTGCACTTGGAAATATTTCCTCAGCTCTATTATTTTAATTATTTTGTGTGATCATAAATATCTCTACAAAAATTGAACCCACAATTCTTTTCCTTTCTGAAATAGCTTTCCAATAACTATGATTTTGCTCAAAATGGATATTAGCATTGGAAGTTATAAGCTCTAGTAGGTCACTACTTCATATCCCTCTACAACTTTGTTTCTAGATTGAACTGTAAATTGTGCAATAATTTTATTAAGCAAAATTGTGCAATATTTCATCAGCTACAACTCTATTCTTTTAATTATTAAGTAAATTGTGCAATATTTCCTTAGCTACAGCTCTATTCTTTTAATTATTAAGAAAAATTGTGCAATATTTCCTCAGCTATAGCTCTATTTCCTGTGCAATAATATTATTAAGTAAATTGTGCAATATTTCCTCAGCTACATCTCTATTCTTTTAATTATTTTGTGTGATCATAAGTATCTCTACAAAAATTGAACCCACAATTATTTTCCTTTCTGAAATAGCTTTCCAATAACTGTGAGTTTGCTCAAAATGGATATTAGCACTGGAAGTTATAATCTCTAGCAGGTCACTACTTGGTATGCTTCTACAACTTTGTTTCTAGATTGAACTATAAATTGTGCAATTATTTTACTAAGCAACCATACTAAAACATCCTTATCATTTAATTTTGATACAGTCCTAACTTGCATCCTATATGTAGTATAATATGATTCATTCTCCCATTGTCATTATTAACAAAATGTAATTTAATTGGGTTTATGAATTCTTTGGGTAAACTCCTGGCATAAAATGTTAAATTTTCAGACCATGGTAAGTGGGTTCTACGATTAGCTTGACAGACTCATGGTTTGGCTCTAAAATAGTGAATGAGCGACCATAACAGTGAAAGGGAAGGTTTTCTCTACAATGCAACATCTCTACAGGGCCTTCTGTGATGCTGTTGCCCTCCATCTTGGCTCTGGGGACATTGCTTATCATTTCCATGTCAGGTATGTATGTTTTCTTTTTAATAGAGTTTTTTGTATTGAGATTGGCTTGTCTTTGGGTTTCTGCATCTGTTTTCTAATTTGGGTATTTGTTTCCTGATGTGGGTATTTCTTTTTTTCTCATGTTTTGCATGCCTCTTCATCCTGTGAGGGACAGGCCCCTGGAGCAATTCAAGAGATTGTATGAAGATGGAGGGCAGTATGTTTACAAAGATGGGACCATTGATCCATCTGTGCCTTGGATAACAGGAGCCAGTTCTCTTCATAAAGTTTTTGAAGGGACCCTGAGAGAGCCTGTACACAAGCTACACAAGCAGCTTTTAGGTCCCATTGAATGATGTTTGTTTGGGCACTGTTCTGTAGGATTTCAATCCAAATCATACAGACACCTATTCAAAATGATGGCAGAACAACTGATAGACAAAAACAAGAGTTTCAGAACTTGCTTCAAGCATCTGTGTATTGGTCATCATAATTTTCCCTTTGTTTATTTTTGAGTTTCAACAATTGTATGCATGATGATGGCAGAACAACTGATAGACAAAAACAAGAGTTTCAGAACTTCCTTCAAGCACCTGTGTATCTCTCCTTGGTCATCATAATTTTCCCTTTGTTTCTTTTTGAGTTTCAACAATTGTATGATGGAAAACCTTCTTTGTTTGAGAGAAATAGAAACTTGCAGCAGCAAGTCCCTTTTCAACTGCCCCACATTGGGTATTCTTGATTGTTTCTCCATGGTTTTCTGCTGCTTTTTAATTTTTCAGAGATATTGTATGATGGAAAACCTTCTTTTAACAACTAACAGTGACATGGTGTAGAAAATCTTGGAATTTTTAAATTGTTGGAAGTGCATTAATGGGTTGGATGGCATGCAAGTAGCTCCATGCATGCCTCATGGTTCCATCATCCTTGTGCATGGCCCATCCTCGTAATGAGGTCGTTATTATTATAATTTTTTGGTTTATGTTATTTAAAATTATATTATAAATTGAAAAAATCTTTTTTTCTTATAGTAAGAAAATTTATCATAATTTAGCTAAATTGATTTAGCTGTCAATTCAGGTGTCAAGTTGTTAAATGAATAGTGGTATTAGTTGATTGCTACTTCTTGAGCACTAACACCCTGCAGGATTTCTTCTGCTAATATGAAATGATCCACCTATGCCAGCTAAAATTATCATGACAAGAAGCTCCTTGTGGATACGTACTACTCAAGCTGAGAATAGGAACTTTGGTCACAATTTCACTGTTATATATCTACCATACTGATCAAGGGAAACTTCAACATGAACCCTATATAATTTGTCCCTGTTTTGTCCCAATTTCAACCAATATTCTAGGATGAAAATCATATCATTTGCAGGACTGCTAGGGACAATTTCATTGCTTATTGTTGAATTCTGATCAGAAATCTTAAATTAGTTTTGGATCTCACACTGTATTGGTTCGTTCCAATCACAGAGTTTTCTCAAACTCTAGAGACTGGTTATTTTGCCAGGTTTTTCAAATTTGCTTTCAAATGGTCATTTCTTTTCATTGAGTAAATAAAAAATTAAATTATCATTCACTTCTTTCATGTCAAAAACTACCATTACTTCAAATTAATAATTCAAAAACAATACTCCTATCAGCCTCTCTTTGCACCTTCTGGGGCAACTGCTAGTTTTATTTATGTGTCTTTTAAATTATCACAATTTAACTATCCTATCTACCTCTCTTTGCACCTTTTGGAACAACTTCTAATATATCAATATTCTCATAATAACAATAATAAAAACAACATCCAATGAATATCATATCCTCCCAGGCACTTTACTCAACACATATAGTCCATATTCCAAAAATAACCTAAGAAGCCAGCCATATATCATGATAATCATAACAGTTGAATATCCTTTTTCTCCCATGAGACTTTACTCAGCAGGCATAGTTGACATTCCAGAAAAAGAGTTCAGCAATTTCAAATGATACAGGAAAACTGATGATGTAAAGCTTGTAGTCTCGAGGAGAAATGGGATCACCCACAGCGAAAAGCACTGGTCGGTCATTCGAATTTTTGAAGCGTACCTCCACAATTACATTTTTAGCTACACAAGATTTACATTCATTTTTCACCCCAAAAAATTATGTGGTCGGACTTAGACGGTTGCCAATAAGTTTTGATTGTTCGCTCCACGTTAGCTTACATCCATCTTTTCCACCCACCTCGGACACCGCATCTAAAACCAATACCCCGCCAAAAAAAATAGCCATGATTTCAAGTGAGCTTATATTAAAATTAGGAACAAATGGTTATTTTAATTTTAAAATTAGGAATTTCTATTTTTAACATACTGCTAAAAATTATCATAATAAAATGTACTACAGCTTAAAAAAAGATTAAAAGAAGATGAGCTTTTAAGAAAGTTTTTTTTTTTTTCATTTAAAACAAAACCCTAAACTTACCAGCCTAAAAAACAAAGAAAAAAAATTAAATAAAAATTCAGAATAGATTAGACGTACCGGCTGGTCTGATGGCTGTGAAAAGATGACCACTTCCCACCATAAGCAAAAACAAAACAGTGAACTCAAGTTGGTATTTCATCTCACAAACTGTAAATGCCATATCTTTTGATTGATTCACTTAGATACTCTCCTTCCGAAACAATACCTTATTACTAAATCTTGTGTCTGAAGCTAACAACACACTCCTATAAATATATATCATATTAGATCATTGTAGTGCTCTTAAATAGATATCAAATTAGATCATCTTAGCCCTATTAATAAGAGTTTGTTATATTTTCAAATATGAACGAGTATTATTTTTAAATTGATTTAGGTATTAATGAATGTTAACCCGAGTATTGTTTGGACATTTTATTTGGTAATTTAATTTTTTTTAAAGTGATTTCTATTCAAACTTCTAATTTGAACGAACTTATATATATATTATTTAATATAATTAACAACTATTAAAAGTGTCGGATTAGAAATTTAATTAAATCTGACAATTTTATTTGGAATACATTCAATTAAATTTTGTTTTTTTATTTTTTTATTATATTTTCCTAAATCCATTTTAACTTCTAATCTATTGAACATCTAGAAGGATCACATCTTTCAAGGTGCAAATATTTTTTTTGAATGAAAAACTTGATGAAATGTTTGCACCTAGAGAAATTTGATCCCTCTAGAAAGTTGGTAGATCTAGAGTTAACATGCATCTAGGCTCGTTTAATTATTAATTATATTTTTTTTAGTTTAATTTTTATTTTTATATATTTTCATTGAGTCAAAATGTTTTAATTAATAATTTTATTTTTATTTTTTATGTTATTTGATTGGGTCAAAACGTTTAGATAGCATAATATAATTGGACATTACAACAACTCTTCCATATTGGGATGGCTCTTGGCCCAAAAACGTAATAAAAAAATAAAATAAATAAATAAATAAATAAATATTTATAAAATATTTTGATTGTGAAATGAGAGATCGATTTTGGGCATGTGGTATTGATGAGCCATGGTATTGGCCCATGGTATTGTATGGTTAATAATATCCATTGTAAAGTGGGGTGAGTGTCCATGGTTAGAAAGTCTTGTTAATTGTAAGTATTATTTTGATTGTGAAATGATGGATGGTTTTTGGGCATGTGGTATTGATGAGCCATCTTATTGGCCCATGGTATTGTATGGTTAATAATATACATTTTAAATTGGTGGTGAATATGCATGGTTAAAAATCTTGTTATATTGTAAGTATTAAGTGTTTTTTGTGATTATTAATGAAATTTAAATATGGTTACAAAATTATTATTTTAACTTTTATGTTGAAATGGATCTAAATATATAGCTATTATTTATATCTTATATATTTTCATGTGATAGAGGTGTAGATATATCTAAAAGTAATTATAATATTTTTTCTTTTAAACGTAATAAAAAATGTTATAAAATTAAATTCAAATAAAATATTTATAAAATATTTTGAGTGTGAAATGAGAGATGGTTTTAGAGAATGTTGTATTGATGAGCCATGATATTGGCCCATGGTATTGTAACAAAGTCTATTTACAAGTTAATAATATTTATGGGAAAGTGGACATGGATATCTATGGTTAAACATATTGTTAGCTTATGTTCTTATTAATTAAATTTAAATATGGTTACATAATCATTATTCTATATTATAAGGTGAAATGGACCTTAACTTATTGTTACTACTTATATATTTTAATGTAATATGTATATTATGATTTTTTAATCTAAAAAGTTATTCGGAATTTTATTAATAAAAAAAAAGTTACAATATAACAAATTTGATTTTTATTATTTTTATTATTTTAATTTTTTACGAACACTACAACATCTCACTTGAGCTCTATATTAATTTTAAATGACATGTAAACATTTACCAATTTACATATTATAAATTGGAGATATTAATATAAATTCAAAATATTAACCGACATGTAAAAATGTTTACAAACTTTCTTACAAAACATCTACACATTACCCCATATTAGTAGCAATAATAAAAAGGACCTCAAGCAATGCATTTCTACTTAATAAATGTAAATCAAAAGATTGTAGTAAAAGAGTGTTGTCTCTATAAAATTATCAATAGAAGTCATGTGGGGGACAACAACACCTCAATTCTCATCAAGAGGATAGAAATCATTGAAGGTGAGCTACAAAATAATAACGATGAGTTTAAAAGACCACTGGAGATGTATTACGAGCATAAGTACAAGAGAAGAACCTAAGATAGTTCAAATTATATAAAGTAATGTTTTAGGCAAGATAGTTGGAAAAAGATTTGGTGTATAAATGACTTGAAATTTGCACTTTTTAATGAATTCAAATTGGAAAAAATACACACAAATTTCTTCTATTCAATCCACGGAATGGAAAAAATATAGAAGCACATGCAATCATTCAATCACAATGAACACAATTTTTACTGGGGAACAATGATTGAAGTTTAACCCACACTACAATACTGATCTCCTCCTGAGTCTGCTCTGGAAAATACTTAGCCAAAATATCCCTTGTGCTTCCTCCCATTTACTTGCACAAATCCTTCTCCTAAATAATAGGGAAGCTCCTATTTCCTTGCTCAAATACCAAGATAAAAGGATCACCTACTACATTCAAAGCGTTATCACTCCCCCTAACTTCCCAAGGCTGAAAGTGGGATTGAAGGAAGGTAACAATAGACCAGGATTTAGGTCAGGCAGCTAGCCCTACCAGGACCAGAGAAGGATCTCTCATTGTCACTTTGCAGTCAATGGGATGACTCAATATCTATTAATCTTAGGCTTTGTATGTAAGCTCAGTAAATAGAATTTTTTGTTTGATGTTTTGAGTGTTGGATAGGAAATTCATTGAGGAGGCTAGGTCTAGGGTTTTTAGGTATGAATTCCAAGGTCAATATGCAGAGAATGTGTGAGGCTAGATAGGTAGTTTGAAAGCATGCTTAATTGGGAATTGAGTATAAGATGAAGTGATAGAGAGTATGAATGAACACTGAGGTGAATTCATTCATTTAGAAGTAAATAGACATATCATATAAACCTTGTCTAAAACATAGCATGAACAAACATGATTTTTTCTTATAAACTTACAAGATAAACACAAAGAAATATGTATATGAAACAGGAAGATATATCATTCAAAATGAATAGAAAAACATATAGAGAAAGAAAAAATTCTCCAACGCATACCACAATATTCTCAACACAAGTTCTGCAAGATTGTCTTTGATTTCATTCCAAAATGTTGTTATAATAGCTCCACTGCAAAATAAGACTATCCAACCCAACAAAAGGCTAAAGAGAGTCAAATTATTGAAAATATGAACCATGACACCTCATTAGGTTGAAATCCCATCCAAAATGTATCATAAATACATGAGTTGAGTCATTTCCTAGATTCTAGGGAGGTTAGAAACCATTCCCTAAAATTCAGCTATGAACTAGGAATGTGTGTCCCTTACATTAAATTACATGTTCCCTCATGATAAGAGGAAAAAACCAACTCAATTACTCTAATTCAAACTCATAGGACAACAAAACCTCGAACTTCTGACATTTTCTAAGCTTGAAAAGTGTCCTGAGAAATCCAATGCAGATGTGTAACACTTTCTAACATAAGTATAACATAATTTTACAGAAGTGTAGAAGAAATTTACATCCATTTTTGAAGCACTTTTAGGAGTCCAAATCCAATTATGAAAGAACGGTGAACTAGTCAGGTGTGTCTAGTTTCTAGAACATCTTGAATTTTGAAAAATTACCCATGGGAATGCCTCCAAAATTTTCATCTCCCAACGTTACTCCAGAAGCGTAGAAAGGCCTCCCAAAAAGTGGCAGAAGCATAGAAAATGAGTGGTTTTTTGGCCTTTTCTGCAAAATTAAAGGCTGACATGCAAAGAGGGTTTCTGATCTGTGATGTACTAATCAAAAAGCATCCAACCATATATGAAAATAATCATTTTGATTCCCCTAAAATAAGCGTAACAAAATTTTTATATGCTTCTTAGAGGAGGGAATTTCCAAATTTGTGCAAAAATCACAAAAAATAACAAAATTCTTCAAAACTTCTCAAAATTGGTTTTGTAGCACCTGTGAGTGATGGGATAAACATCCAAGGAGGCTTCAGCCACCAAATCTAAGCTATCCTTCTAATTAAGCTTCATTTTAGTTTCTTTTAGCCTTTCCTTCAATTGTTTTAGCCTTATTTGTGAAATTTTGTTCCTGGTGGATAATAATTTTCCATGTATATTTGGAGGTTGTTGTCTCTCTTGTCTCTCTTCAAGAGATTCTCCAAGGTTCATTTACCCTTTCCAACTAGATTTCTCTGTCTTTATTGATGTCCATAGCTATTAGCTCATCAAAGGTCAACTCTTCAGGTGGATGAGTTGATTGTCTTTCTAGCTCCAACGCCCTTTTGAGGCCTCTTGTCTTTGGACTTCTTGGCTATGTTTCAGTCTCCATGTCCTGCATTTTATCAACATCTATGATCTTCTTACCTTTACCTTTATTTTCTTCTAGGTTTGGCTTAGGTTTGTTTTGTATCAACTTCTTTACCTTCAATTGAAAATTCTCTTGTTGTAGGAAAGTAATTTGAGAATTAGAAACGGAGAAGATATTCCTCAACTCTGTTATTTCCTCATCCTTCTCCCTAATGATCTCCTCAACTGATTTGATCTCAATCTACTCTGCTACCTCAACCTCCGATGGCGTTGGCTCACTATGTTGGTGCAAAGGTGTTTCATCTTGATGCATGGGATTTTTCTTCTCTATTTCACTTTGTTCAGCAATAGTGTCAAGTGTAAGTATAATTTTGATATATTTGGGTGCAAATACATGTCTCTTTCCTTTCTCATAGGTATAAGTAAACTCAACAACCATAAGAGCTTTTGAAATCTAAGTTTTCATGATGGAAGAGCCAACCTCCATTGGATTTTCTGACAGTGATGGTGATGGTGTGTTATGCATGATAGGAGGGCTAGTGGTGGGAATTTCTGCTACTCTTTCCATGAAGGTTTCCCAAGTCATGTTAATGGATGAAAGGTGATGCAACACAATGAGTTTGACCAGACCATGATGAAAAAGACTTGGGTAATGATCTTGTTTTTTTCTCTAAACCTTCTTAGTCATTTTAATCAAACTTCTCTACAAGTAATGTGGCAAGTCAATTGATTTTGTAGAAGTGAAATGCATCAACAACATGATATGGTACCTATACAACCTGGAAAATATCCCTTCACATGTGAAATACTTCATTATAAACATCATCAAAGGATCATATTTGTTAAGAAGGTGTCTGAAAGGGAGGAGGTACTCTGGCTCCTCCCTAGCATGAGGTTTGAGAAATTTTTTGTAATCTTCAAGTTCTAAGTCCATGCCCTTGAACCAATTTTCTCCATGACTAGGGATACCTGTTGCTGAAGAAATCATATCTTCTGATAGTTTAGACTCTACATCTTCAATGATGACATTTCCCATGTTGAGAATAAAGGAAAATAAGCTTATAAGTTGAAGATGATATCCTTCCTCCATGGTCTTCTCACAAGACCTCAAACATCCAGTCCTCTCAAAAAATATTTTAGCCAAGGGTGAGCATTGATTTCTTGCATGGTTCAGGGTTCTAATCTGAGGTGGAGCCCTCCCTTGAAGTTTTTCTTCTCACTCTATGTATTTTCTATCAGTGAAAGTATGAAACCCTAGTGTGTAGATGGAATGGGTATGTGTAGTGTAATTATGGAAAAATAGAGTATAGGGATGGGGTAGATTTAGAGGGTGAGATGAAGTGTTTTAAAGCCAAGGAAAATTCTAAAAAAAAAATTCAATAGATAGGCTTGCATATTGGCTCCATGTTATGAGTTAAATCAGGTGAAATGGATGTGATGAAGGTGGTCAAATGAGGGAAGCACGGGAATTTCCCTATTTAACACTTGAAAACTATACAAAAATTAGGGTTTGGTTAAAATGGATCTTAGGAAGGATATGGATGGTGGGGGATGGGAGTATGATGTATGTAGGATGTGTAGGATAGTGTTAGATGAGAGGGTTAGTTTTTTTTTCATTGGAATATTGCAATGATATGAAGAAATGAAAATATAATGGAGTATGGAGTGAGTATGAAAATCAATAGTAAGCTTAATAATTTGACCACAGGAGGGTATAAGAAGTTGACTTACTATTGTAAGAGTTATAAGAATTGATGCCAACAAGCCTTGAGCTTGTTTGAGTGGCTTGGGAGCCCAAAAACCTAAAACTGAACTCTTTCCAGAAGTGTAACATCGTGTAGAATAAGCGTAAAAGCTACTTCCAGAAGCGTAACAATTGTTCCATAAACATAACAAAGGGCTTCAGAAACGTAACACAATGGCTCCATAAGCATAACAAAGGCAGCAGAAGCATAACATAGTGTTGGTGAGGTAAATCCCCTCTACGGACAGAGGCGATCCCACTAGCCCTAGGGTGTGTCTAGCCACAAATAAAACAAGCTATAATATTGATTCCTAGCTAATGAATGGAAGGAGATTTGATAGATGACTTACCAGAGGTCCTACGCTATTTTTGTCGTCGAAAAGAGTGGCTGCCTCTCGCTCCTGGTTTGACAGATCACGGTCTGCTCGCTTTCACGCTCAGACACCTACACACACACAAGAAACAACGGCAATATACAACATACTAATTCACATTCCTAACTATTATTCAGTCGAAGAGGACTAAATCAATTGCATTAAATAAACAATATAACACAATTATGGAACCAACACCATAGTCGATTATATTAATAAATGAATGGAAGATTACAACCAAGCTTTAACGTTGCGGTCTCCTCCAACAGGGTTCAAGTGGAGCGCATCTCACAAAGGCTCGTCGGGAATTCAGACGGGACTCTCTCTACGGAATTCTCCTTGGTTCTACCTTCTCAATAGAAATTACTCATCTATAGTGTTCTTCTCCAAGTTCAGCTAGCTTTCATAAAGGGAGAAGGCCTATTTTTATAGAGGGAGAGGGAGAGGTTAGGATCCCTATAATTATGGAAGGGAGACATATCTTCAAGGAGTGTCCATGGGAGGTGGAAACCACTGCCTAAAGAGGGAGATCCGTGGTTGATCAACTTAACCACTTCTAGTGACTCATCCCTGAGGTAGTTAGAAGGAAACTTCCGCCTCTAATTTTTTTTTTTAATTCCTAAAACAGCTTGGCGCGGGCACTGCATTGAGACAGAGTGCCAGGTGGTGCGGGCTCTAGTGCAGATCTTCCACATCAGCGTGAGGGGTGAACTGGCTACCCACGCCAAGGCCAACACATAGGCTTTTTGTGCTTTTTTGAGGAAATGTCCAATAGGAGAAATAATTTCCTTATGCAGAAGGATGCAAAGAAGGTGTTTGCAAAGTATGACACTGCTCACAAGTCACGGGAATGACCCTCCAATATGTGGGGTGAGGGATTGCAGGGATGGTGAAAAATTTTTGTGTAACAGATGCCCCCTAAAGCATGAGGTCCGAGAGAGAGGGAGGGGTGAAATGATTTATGAGAATGCGATCGACCCAAACACTATTATCAGAAAACCTGCGAGTACAAATACAACTGATACCTCTGATACATGATATGTGGCATGGGCGCAACCATCCATGATAGAGTACATAAAAAGTGAGATCCGAGGTATGGATGTAGCCATCCAGTAATAAGGATCAACAAATAGACTTAGGTATGGTCATAGCCATCTAATCATAAGAGTCATGTAATAAGTCATAGTAATCCACAAAGAACCCGTAGCCTGGATTTCATCAGACAAAACCGAGGGTCTTGCGCTCCATATCGTCCCCTACAAAGTACAAATTCGAGCATGCGAATATGTGAGCTGAAGTCGAACATGCAAGAAAATCATCTGATTACCAGCCAATGATGAAAGCCGTTAACAAACGTGAGAGAAACCACCAATAATGACAATGGATCTCAAGGTACGAAAGGTACAATCCACTGAATGTGAACAGTGATCTGACGTCGAACACCCACAGAGTCAGTCGATCAAAGGACAATGATGTGGACCTTGCATCGAATGCGAAGAACCAGCCATTGAGGCATGCAGGCTCCAAGGTACCAAAAGGAGTCTCTAGATCAGATTCCTGGATAATGAGCTGAAGTCGACATGAAGTGACTTGATCGAAGGTGGGCCATAATGTTTTCCACATCATCGACACGAGACAGAGGAATATGATGTTTTTGAATCAAGACCAACAGAGAATCAGAGGGAGGTTGAAAATTTCAGAGGAAAAACTTCTCTTGAACATATCGGCGGCACGACACTGGATTTGGCAGTATTTGACATCAAGGGATCTGAGGCTATGGTGACGTGGCAAAGAGCAGATGAGTAGTCAAAAGAGATTACCCAAACCCATGGAGGTAAACAAATGACAAAGTGAGATGTCCCCAACCCGACACGAATGCAGACAAGTGCCATGTTCAAGAGTGACATACTGCCAACACGATTACAATATGGTTCCATTTTCCCCCACCATTTCTGGCGAGTACCCCAATTATTTTTGAAAACAAGCTTGAAGGGGATAGCATATGATTGCGATGTAAGTTTGTCCTTCGGACAAATACAACCTAGTACATTTTACGAGCCCTAGGAAGGAGGAACTCGAGTAACGTCATAATGACGGGGTCCGATTTCATCAGTTTTTAACGAATCTGACAAAGGGAGAACTCGAAATCTTTTCATGTTTAGAGAGTTTGAAAATAAAGCGGAAAAGAAACATCATCCGAGAGAACCTCTTAGTCGCGATAGGCTAAGGTATTCCTTTTTCGTAAATAATCTATCCTAGCCCGAAAAAGGGGTAAAAGTATACTGGGTAGATATAGTTTCACGGCCATTTAACGAGTTCAAAATGACAAGCGTCTCGACAATCTTTTCAGTTTTAGAGAGTCAGAAAAGAGCTAAAAGATGACTCCAGTAGTAACTTTTTCATGTTTTTACTGAGTCCAAAAAAGTATAAAATATAACTCGTTACTTTGTCATAACCATGTGAAAAACCTGTTGCTACACAAGAGACATATGTAAAACCCATTTCTCGAAAATAATATGATAAAATAATCGACAAATATGTTTTAAAACCTAATTTAAGATTTTGAAAAGTTATAAAATGCCATAAGTGGTAAAAAAAATTTACTTTTCACTTTTACCTCTTTGTGGAGCAACAGTGACCCATGGAGTCGCCAATTTATTGGTGAGGTAAATCCCCTCTGCGGACAAAGGCGATCCCACTAGCCCTAGGGTGGGTCTAGCCACAAACAAAACAAGCTATAATATCGATTCCTAGTTAACGAATGGACGGAGATTCGATAGATGACTTACCGGTGGTCCTATGCTGTTGTTGTCATCGAAAAGAGTGGTTGCCTCTCGCTCCTGGTTTGACAGATCACGGTCTACTCGCTTTCACACTCGGACACCTACACACACACAAGAAACAACGAAAATATACAACATACTAATTCACATTCGTAACTATTAGTCAGTTGAAGAGGACTAAATCAATTGCATTAAATAAACAATATAACACAATTATGGAACCAACACCATAGTCAAGTATATTAATAAATGAATGGAAGAGTACAACCAAGCTTCAACGTTGCGGTCTCCTCCAACAGGGTTCAAGCGTAGCGCGTCTCACAAAGGCTCGTCGGGAATTCAGACGGGACTCTCTCTACGGAATTCTCCTTAGTTCTACCTTCTCAATAGAAATTACTCAGCTATAATTATGGAAGGGAGACCTATCTTCAAGGAGTGTTCCATGGGAGGTGGAAACCACTGCCTAAAGAGGGAGATCCATGGCTGATCAACTTAACCACTTCTAATGACTCATCCCTGAGGTAGTTAGAAGGAAACTTCCGCCTCTAATTTAAAAAAAAACATTCCTAAAACAGCTTGGCGCGGGCACTACATTGAGACAGAGCGCTAGGTGCCACAGGCTCTAGTGTAGATCTTCCACATCGGTGCGAGGGGTGAACTGGCTACCTACGCTAAGGCCAAAACATAGGTTTTGTGTGCTTTTTTGAGGAAATTTCCAACAAGAGAAATAATGTCCTTATGCAGAAGGATGCAAAGAAGGTGTTTGAAAAGTATGACATTACTCACAAGTCACGGGAATGACCCTCCAATATGCAGGGCAAGGGATTGCAGGGACGGTGACAAAATGATGTGTAACACATAGTGGCTCTAAAAGCATAACAATGGCAGCAGAAGCATAACACAGTGGCTCCAAAAGCGTAACAAAGGCAAAAAAAGCATAACAACGTGTTCCTTGGAGTAATTTCTTGCCTTTGTTTCGAACCCTTGACCACTAAGGAGTGAAATGGAGGTAAGAGAGAAGTTCTACCACACAACAAAAGAGAATAATGAGTTTTTATGAGCTTATTTGTCCTTTATAAGCTTTGGAATGACTTTTTGGTCTTGTAGTGAAAGCAATAAGACATTTTTGCCTTTTGAAATGTTTTGACATTAAAACATTTTTTTAAAAATAAGACAGCTTGTCTTACGTTTTCCTCCTAAGTATGCTAGCTCCCCTTTAAAAGACTTATGATTAAAATGAAGGATTATTTGCCTTGTTTGATGACAAATTGGAATTTTTCAAAGGCAAAACAATGACACCTAGACAACAGTACTAGATGAGATGGATTGAATGACCTAAAAATTCTAAATGATAATGGATGAGATGAAATTTAAAGTGATGATGGCCATGGATGAGATGAAAGTAGTAGCATTTCTGACCTAGACTCCTTTAGTAACCAAAATTTATTTTGAAAACTTGCTTGAAAAGACCAAAAATTTTGGCCTATGACTACTAGCAAATTGACTGAAAGAGTATGTTTGATCACTGACATAATGACACTAACATTGGCTCCGTTTGGGGATGGCAGGTCCTTCAGGAGGTGTCAAGAACATCATAGATCAGGTAGCCTTACCATTGGGCAATGGAGTAAAAATTTGAAAAACTTGAAATGATGAAATAAATCTGGAAATGACTTTGACTAAAAAAACTGACTTGAATTTGTCTTGACAACTGATTGAAACTTTTTGAAATTTTTGAAAGAAAACATGAGGTGAGCGTAGAAGTCTCATGGCCTTCTCCTCGGGCTTCAAACTTCTGCAACAACTTCCTTATTTCTTGGACAACAAATTGAAATGATATGTTCAATGAAAGTGGACTTCATATTTAATGATCAAGTAAGGTAATTCTTGAGGAACCTACCATTGATTGGTCCTCCCATAACATCTTTCCCTTCAAGATCCTTTAATAAAAATGCTTTATTACCTCTGAATGCAGTGATCTTGTAAGGACCATTCCATAGATTATCAAACTTTCTATGCTTACCTTTGTCTTCATTCTGGGAATCCCAGTGAAGAACAACATCTCCAAGCTTAAAATCATCAACTTTGGTCTTCTTATCATAAATATTTTTTATTTTCTTATGAAGCTTTGAAGTGTGAGTGAAGACTTCATCTCTTGGCCGTTGTAGATGAATCATTTAGTTGATCCTTTGTTGGATATCATTTGGTTCACTGTCGATCTCTTGTATAATTTTCATCACTGGTACAACTAAAGAAGTAGGGAACACCGTGTCAACACCATACACGAGCTAGAAAGGTGGCATTCTGATTGATCTCTTCGTGCTAACTCTATCCACCCATAGAGCATTGGTGAGATTTTTGTGCTAATTTCTCTTGTTTTCTTGCAGAATCTTCTTGATTATGTTCACTAAAGATTTATTTGACGATTCAGCCAGCCCATTTCCTTGAGAATAGTATGTTTTAGAATGACCAATACTAATGTGATATTTATCACAAAATTCAATCATTTTCTTGTATTTAAAGGCGATTTCATTATCAGTAATGATTTTTTATGGACAACCAAAATGAGACAAAATATTGTTCTCTAAAATATGAATAATGACAGTGTCAATAGCTTGCCTCATGGGGATGGCTTTAATCCATTTAGTGAAGTAATATGTGGCAATGAGTATCCATTTATTTTGGGTTGATGATGGAGGATGGATCTCGCCAATGAAGTCAATTCCCCATTGCTGGAATGATGCTTGCACTTCAATTGGTTTTCAGGGCAAAGGCAAGAGCTTCCTCTTTCCCTGAAAGATTTGGCATTCATGACAGCTCATGACAATTTTATAGACATCAGAGAATAAACTTGGCTAGTAGAAACCCTCCCTCGTGATATTGTTAGCTATAGTATTCCAATAAATATGATCGCCACAGTCACCTCTATGAAAGTCACTTATCACTTTTTCAACTTCTCCTTCAACCAAACAATTCAACAACACTCCACCTGGATATTTCCAATACAAGACTTTGTTTAGGATGTAGTACTTAGGAGCTATCAACTTCAAATATCTAACTTTATTACTTGGAAAGTCGGGAGGAGGATTCAAGTGTTGCAAAACATGAACTATATCATCATACCAAGGCGATGAAGAAAATTTTTTAGATACCTCAGGTAATGTTTCAGCCTCTTGCTCCTTAGATAATACAAAAATGTCCAAAGCATGTAGATTTGAATCCTCCGTAAGCTCTGTCAGGCCTTGTACTTTGATCAACTTTGTATGCTTGATCTCCAAGTCATATTTCAACATAGAAGCGATCCATCTACCTCACCACCATTCAGGATCATTCTATGTAAGCACATCTTTAACAACATTGTTTGGGACATACACAATGACATGAGAGTGGAGAATATAGACCCGGAAGTCCTTCAATTCTTTGACTAATGCCAAGTCCTGTTTCTCAATGATGTTGTACTTCAAGGCTGCGTCTCTTATGGTTCTACTGTAAAAGGCGATGGGATGCTCTGTGTTATGATTTTTCTTTTGCATAAGGACAACAACTAGAGTGTGCTCTGAGGAAAATGAAAAAATGATGAAATCAAGGGTGTAATGTGGACTAATAAGAGTAAGAGCTTGAGATAAGGCCAATTTAACTTGATTTAATGACTTCTTCGCCTCTTCAGACCATTTTACTTCACTACCTTTCTTCGGCATGTCAGTAATTTTCCTTAAGTGTACAACAAGATTGGGGACAAACCTTCTCAAAAAATTGATTTTGCCATTGAATGACTGGATTTCATTTTTTCTCCTAGGATAGTCCAAGGTATGAATTGCTTCAATCCTTGAAGGATCTATCCTAATTCCATATTTTTATATGATATGGCCCAACAATTTACCTTCCTTCATAGCGAACAGGCTCTTCTTTGGGTTCAACGATATGCCAAACTTTCTACATCTCTGAAAAACCGTTTTCAAGTGTTGTAAGTGTTGCTCATCTATCTTGGAAAAAATAGTGATGTCATCAAGATAGATGACCAAAAATACATCCTTTTCATTAGTGATAGCAATATCCATTTCTCACTGAAAATTTGCCCCTGCATTCTTCAATCCGGAAGGCATTTTGGCATGTACATGAAGGTTCCCCATGGTGCTGTAAAGGTTGTATTTTCCTCATCATGTGGATGGATTAAAATCTGATTATACCCAGAGTATTTGTCCAGCAATGAAAGCCTAGAAGATCCAACTACCCTTTGAAGAATATGGTCCATCTTTGGTAGTGGGTAATTGTCTTTCAGTGACACACTATTTGGATTTCTGAAATCTCTACAGAAATGAATCTCTCATGTCTTCTTTCTCACTGGCACTAAATTAGACATCCAATTTTAAAAGAGAAGTGGAACTATAATACCAGCAATAATAATCTATTTACCTCCTTTTGAATGGAGGGCAGTAACTTGGGATTCATTCTCCTTAACTTCTGGTGGAAATTTTTTTGATCTGTCTTTAAGGGAATTGTATGCTGGATTATACTATTATCGTACACTTTCAAATCATAATATTCCCAAGAAAATAAATCAACCAAATATGACATAAGTGTTGCATATTTACCTTTCATTCTGTGCTCAAAGATTTTGAAATTTTGACCATATTTTGCTTTTCCGGAGTGCCAATATTGAGATCTTCCACTCTCAATTTTGTTGGTAGCATGGTCGATTTTCATGCAATATCGTCTTCATCGAAAATCTCCTCCAAAGGTACTAAACCTCTTGGAATGGAATTGTCTTTCAACCAAAGCACTTGCATCTCTACTGCATGGAATTCGTGGTCATCTTCATAACACTGGTTATCCATTTGTAAATTCACAAATTCCTCTTCTATTTGCAAGAGGTTTCTAATATTTTTATCATCTTGAAATACTTGCCAATACTCAACATTATCTAGAACAACAAGGTGGTGTTTGACGTTGATATCATACTTCTTATTAGGATACAATGAAAATTTAAACATGTTGGCTAAAGTAGCAAGAGAATTAGCAATAACATTGTTGTCCCTTGGGATCAATGACAAAGTATACTCAATGAAGGTCTTGAGGATATCTAACACTGCATTTCAGTAAGCTCACATCCTTAGATGCTTGGCTTGGTATTCCCCTTTGACTTTTTTTATTACTAGCTCAAAGTCACTATACACAGAAATCTTCTTGGCACCTAACTTATTGATAATTTTCACACCGGCTATCAAAGCCTCATACTCAGCTTCATTATTTGAACAATCAAAAGCGAGCTTATAAGAGGGCATTAATCGAACATTGGGAGGAATTTTAGTGATCAATTTATAGGGTTGTTGTTAAATATAGATAGACATGGAGTGTTCTATGCTTAATGAAAATTTACGTCAATATTTCTTAGGCACGATTCAAATTATAAATCACATAAAAATGAAAGTAAAATGTTGATAGAACACAATAATTGATCAACATAAGACAAGCCAATAATAGATCAGATTTTACAATTCTTCTTGTCTAGCAAAGATATAGGATAATGTGTGTAACAACAGTCAATAGGATGCTTCAGCCAACAAATTCTTTTTTAGATCAACCAACCCTCCAAGTGTCACACACACAACCCTCAAAGACAACTCATCAAAATTCAACGTTGGTCAACCAAAAGACAACTCAGAAAATTCAATGGAGGTAGTTAACATAACCAACATTGCAGATTGGGGCTTTCCACAACCGCTCTCCTTTTTTCTCGATTTTGTGACCACCGTACAACCTTCTCGTTGAAGCCTAGAAAATCTCTTTCTTCAAACATCTAGAAACCAACGGGCTTCATGACCTTTAAGACAACTCCTTTTCTATGCAGGTGATGGTTCCAGACTGACTTAAAGGACCAGCTTCTCAGAATTCAAATGGATTGGATTGGATGTGGTGGAAATGGACTAAACTAACCGAAATAAAACTATCTAATTTAAACTAAATACCGATAAAGAAACTCTAATACTAACCCTAGTAGCTATATGTGAATAAGTAACTTATATCATTCTAATTCAACAATAACCATGAAAAATGTATTATCAATTAAATTGAAATATGTACAACAACAAAGATAATTGTTTAAGAAATTAAAATGTAGTTATATAAACATATTGCATTCTATTGTATACCATTTACATGTAACTATGAAAATAACGTTTCAATTATACTCAAAAAATGATATAAAAGGAAGCGTTGTTAAAACAAATATACATATAAATGATAGCAATTTTAAAACGAATATCATAAAACAAAAGAGATCAACAAAGGAATGTGACAGAAATACCCTGTTCATCTTGGAAGAATTTCAAATGTATTCTGGATACTTCATCCAAAGAATTATAATGCAAAACCAAATTCCAAGGTACAAATGCAACACTTCAAAGATAATTTCGCATGAAAATCACCAGATGTGATCCTTTTCAAAAATATATAAGACAATGGAGCATGTAAATGCAATATCCAAGTCCAAAAATATTAAGATCCAGGACCCCTCTCTAAATGCATGAGAGGGGTTTAAATACTACTTAACTAACTCTAAAAATAGTTTATTACAAAAATAAGGATTCGGTTCAATGACCGTCTTTTCCTAGAAGACAGTGAAATTAAAACTAAATCTATCTATCTATGAAATTGATCTTCGTTTCTCGCAGTATCTAGCATAGTTTTGAGAAGATGCGGTTGACCGACTTCGTAATTCACCGTTCTCGAAAGAACAGTCGCGAAAGCGTAGGAGCAATCTTCTCTCGTAGTATTGATAATACAATTGAGTGCACTGGTGGCCGACCGTGTGGTTTTACCAAGTACATCCAATATGAGTCCCAATTCAATCTTGTCGTTCTTAATACTCTTGCTCTTTCTTCTCGCCTTTGCCTCCATTCTCGCTTGAAATTGATTTTGCTCCGTGGAGATAACCTCGAACAGCTTTCAAAATCAAGTTAGTTGTAGAACATTGGCTTACACAACCGAAGTGAGAGTGTTTTCCGTAGATGCTCTCCTTCCGTCGCTTCTTTCTCGCTTCTTCCTCGATTTGTGCATCCCACCATCGAACATTTCTTGTGGTTTTTATTAATGATGGTGCACCGCCTTTTTCTCGCTCTTCGCCTTTTTGCCATGCCAGATAATCTATCGATTCGTCAATCAAATCATAATATTTCGTAGATCTACGATACATGACTCAGTGATTTTATCGCTTTCTTGGCACAAAGAATTCCATTGTATTACTTTTTTACAGAAAACTTCCTCTTGCGTAGTTGATTGTTCAAAGAGATGGTTTCTCGAAATGAATTCGGAAGCTTAGGATCATCCTTATGTCGGTTTCTGGATTTTCGAAGTTGTCGTTGTAACTCTTCAAGTTTTAATTGTGCCTCCCCGATTGGCCTATACCCGTTGCAATTGTTGTTGCGGTAGCCTTATCCTGTTTCTTCTTTTTCATCCAACAAAAGTTGTATCTCAACCCATGATTAATTGTTGCATAAGCATAAGCCCCGTTATTTGAGATAATTTAAAGAGATTATGAGTAGGCTCGTGGTTAAGATCTTTCCACAAAACATCTACTTGTTCGGTTCGTAGCAATTGCACTTTCTATTTTTCTTTTTCCTTCGCCCTTTACCATCGCTTTGTATTTTGGGCTATAAAATACATCCGTAGGAGGAATGTCCCCACATTAAGTAAAATTTCAGAGTAGGGGTAAATGGGAATGTGCTCACATCGTTACCGTGCCGCTTTGTTCCTCGCATTCAAAACTTTGGTTGTTTGGACAGTGGGTCTCCAGAGCATTCTTTCCTTCTACATTAATCAATCGATGTGTTTCCCATTCTTTATCTAACTCCATGGTGATCAAGTTGTTGTCGACATTGTGAAGGAGGATTTGTTTGTTGAGAAACTCCAAAATCTTTGTCGTTGAGCAAGCTTTAGATTGTATAATCTTTAATGGATTCTTCCATTTTATCTTCCGCTTCTTTGGATGTATTGGAGTGTTCGTAATCTCTCGTCGATTTTGATTTTTGGATTTCATTCGTGCTTGAACCCATTGCTAAGACCAACACTAGGAGTTTTATCTTTTATATGCTCTATGCGTAGATTATCCAAAGGAATAGAATTAGTCTCCTTCGTACAACTTGAATTTCGAAATCCCCGGAGATAGTCGCTTCTTAGCCGAATTCAAAACCCTTTGAATGAATTTCTTGCCTCGGAACATATCATCAAAAAGATCTTGCTCCGCGACAAATTTCCTACATTTTTGATTGGTATTGTAAAATTTTTTAACAATATCATTTTGGTCAAATAACCTTCGGAATTTCCAACAATCAGAGTAATGTAACGTTGCCTATCTCATGAAATGCACGACCAATATCCAACAAAGAAAATGTTCCACATTTTATGGGAAATTGTGGCCAAATGCCCTTTTTCTTGTCTTTAAAATCTTTTGTCATACCTCCTCGACCACAAAATCACAAACAACAAGCAAGGGCCCACATTCGGAACATACAAGGGTAAAACATGGGGAGAGGCGTAACTTCCAAAACCATAATATAGGTGAACAATTTCTCCCCAAACCATCTTGCGACGGGGAGAATATCAACCTCTCGTTTCCGAGGATAACCTCGGGGCATCCTTATTATACAATGTTCTCAGACAATGGCAACATTATTCCATGAAAAATTTGATAAAAATGGGGATAAACTCGACTCCCATAGTTCTTTATGGTACACATGAATGGGCAAAAAGGATCGTGATAGTCCATTTCCACCCATCACAAGGAATTGAGAGACACATATGGCGTCCATGACATAAGCGTATAACAAAAGGCGATAAACCCGCCGGGAAAACATTTCGTTTATTCAATGAACATAGTGTAGAGATTATCGATAGGATTTTGGCCCAATCTACAATTGTGAGAATGTATATCACCGCATTTTTAACAAGGTGAAGCCATTCTAATATCATATTTATGTCGTGCTTTCCAAAAGCCTACATAACATGCATAAATAAAGAAACAATAAGGAGAGGTAAGTGAACCCGTTACATATACATACCTTTTGCTCGTTCTTCTTCAATGGTTCACTTCTTTGGTCCACTCCTTGCATTCTACCAAATTTGAGTGTTTCGCTAATTCTTCCATAAATTGCCTCGTTGGAAAGTTTCGAGGTTCTCGGGCAAATTTTATACATTAATCTCGCATCTTCATGGTGAATGACCCGATTAGCTCTTCCGATGGAGTTCGAATTGTCTCAATTGAAACATTCCAGAAGTATCCTGGAAGACCTATCTCACCATGTCCGTATATGGGAGAACTTCGTCTGGCCGCTATTCTCTATGTAGAAATGAGCAAGCTGTTCTGCGCGGGTTGCGCCAGACGTATCCTTTGAACCAATCGTAGCCGCAATCTTATCACCGTCGTGTTTTCATCTTCAACGCTATACATTCCTCCCAAGTAGATATACCCGTCATTCTTGTTACAAAGTGTCCGCGTATAGCGAAGCCATTTCTTTGTTCTCGTAACTTGAGCTCTTTTTCCTTCTTACCCATAATGTTTAAAGAAGCTTTGTATAGTGGTCCGCTCCTTCGTACTCGCTTACTTAATAAATGAGAGTAATGACATAAGAAAGGTGATAATCGTTTTGAATGAAAGCGGATGAACATAATATTTAAATTGGGTGGGAAACTACCAATCTAAACACAATATCTTTTCACACACACAATCCAATCATTTAATATAATCATTAAAGCGCATAACGCGATTTTGGACATGTGGGAAGATCGCTTTGGGATAGTGCGCTCTACGCACCGACATTTATCCGTGATTTGTCGCTAAGAATATCGCAATATCGAAAATGTCGCAATATCGCAAAATGAAATCATCACCATAAAAATAGCGCAAAAACGGGAATTGCACAATAGCGCGAAGCACATATCGCAAAAAATCACAAAAGCGTTGGTAATCGCAAAGCGCGTAATCGATAAGAGCGCAAAAGATTTTATTAATCATTTCTCGTTTTCTCGATACTATGCGATCCGCGATCAATGCATTTTATATATACTATTTTGTTATGGATGCGCTATCTTGTTTCAAGAGCAATTTTATTACAATCTATCATAAACTTAAGTAAGCTTCTAAATATTATTTCTAAGGGATTTTATAAGTTTATGATAGAAAGTTTTATTTGTAAAGGCAAACAAATCCTAATTGATTTTTTGGATTTTTTAACTATGTATCCTATTTATTTAGTATTATTACTAATAATAAATAAAAGGTCATATTTATCACAACAATTACGATTCACCTAAAGAAACAATATCTCTAAAATAAAAATGAACATTCTATCTTTAGTAAAATAAAGGTTTTTAAAGATAATAAAAATTATCTTATGATAATTCAAATAAAATTTAACTATGAAAAAGAAATAAAATCATTTACACCTTTCTAATTCTCAAGAAATAAAAACATTTTGGGTTATATCAAGCTTTGATTGCGTTACTAAAGTAAGTGGATCTCTCCCAAGTTTTGCTTTATAATATACTCTATTGCCATAGTATTGCCTCTCACGCCAAAGAAACGTTTATAGCTCAACAGGTTACCTTTAAACCATTAATCATTCATTGTCCCATCCAACAAAAATTATGACTTTTTAAAAGATAAATTCATAAGACCTATTATCTCATGTTTTTTGTCTTTTATTTATTTTTATTTTAAGAGTCATTGTTCAAGTCATAGCCGCTTATTAATAATGCCATTCACTAGTTATAATCAAACCCAACAAGTCAAGCCCGTGATGAGACCCTCGTCTTATATTTATAAGCCATTACCTCCGTTTTGCATAAAGATTGTAATGCCGCTTTATTACTCCTTATGAACATGGTAAGTCGGCTCGTAACAGACCTCTTATCTCTTAAATTTTAGATAATTTCTTAGAATTACATTCTAAAAAATCACAACTTAAATGGATGGGTGGAATAGTTTTATCCTTAAGAATCAACGGATGACAATTCTTAGAGTTTTTTGAATTTCAAAACTTTGAAAAAGATCTATACTTTGATGATAACCTTTTTCTCGCTTAATAAACTTATAATGATTTACTTTTTCCTCAAGTTTTCAAAAGATCACAAATGATTGAAATAATTTTTCAAATACTTAAACATCTTATTTTAAACTATTCAAAAAACTGTAATTTATTTATTTAAAATTTTATTTACACAAAATAAATATTTATAATATTTTTCCTAAGAAATTTTCAAATAGTAAACAATCAATCGAGACCTATAAATAACCTTTATTGTAAAAACAAAACAACTAAAAACTTTTGCGTAAAGAAATATAAGATAAGGGCCATGAGGTTACCTTTATGAAATAATTTCTTCAAGATAGCCCATTTACAGTGGAATAGACCTTCTTAATTGCTAGATCTGGAGTGACAAATGGTTTGAGCTTTTGAATGCCACCATTTGAAATGGTCCAAGCCACATTTTCAAATTTGCATGTTTACCTTTTTTGTAAGCGATCCCATTTCTGAAATTTAGATCACCTTGCCTGACAAAATTTTTTGAGTCAGAGAACTTAACCAAAGAAGATTTTACAAGTCGTTGATGTTTTTCACGAGTACCTTTGCTTTATCCCTATCTTCTTCAATTGAAGTGATTTTGATCATATCTCAAATTGAATGGATGATGTAATATCAATAAATCCATCATGTTTAATGATGCATGTTAAGTTTGATGGTATCATAGCTTTTTTCCATAACCGTATTGAAAGGTGAAGTCCTATCAAGCTAAAGATAATGATCATCTGCTAATGCAAAAGATTAAAGATTTGTGCCAATTCTTTTGATTTTTTGACTTCAACTATGTCCTTTTAATGATTTTTATAAGGTTTTTATTAGTGATTCAAATTAAACTATTACCTTGTGGTAATAATTTATTTAATATTTTAATTAAAACCTTCTTGACCCAACTAACAACTATTTCTAGAGAAGTAACATGTATTATCAGCACAGCTCAGGTACACCAAACTCCGAAGTGAGATGAATTGATCATGAAATCAACACTGTGAATGTATCACACCTTCTAATGGATTGCCTCTACCCATTTTGTAAACACTGGCCATGTGTATGATGTACTTGTGTCAGCCAGAATATACTATCTCACCAATAACAGCGCTGTCTTCTATTATTTCCATGGTTGCTCAATAGTTATACTGTTGTGTACAGTGCCTGTTTTTTTCTTCCACTGCGCTGACAAATGGGTATTTTTAATCATGTGGTTTTGGTATAGGTTAAAGAATAATCAGCAGACGAATTATTTGTGAGCCGTGGTATCACCTCCTGCATGAGTTCCCCTTTGTTCATCATGCAATTTTTAAAACCTTTTTACCATTTTTCTAAACATCTTACAAATTAGAATCATAATTTTTTCTTTAAATACACATTGTCAATGATCCGGGTATTTAATAGCTCTTAACCTTAAAGCATCAAATACTCTTATAGCTAAAGATTAGAAGGAGACACCATTTTTTTCAAGTAATAGATAAGATCAAAGAAATCGAGATCCTGGGACTGTAACACTTATCCGATTATCGAATATTCAGATTTGAATCTTGATTTTCCGGGTATGTTACGTATTTCAATAATTCAAAAACTCATTCTAATAATCTTATCGTGTTTACTATCAAACACTATATTTTGCAAATGTTACCTACTAGCCTTTTCTCCTACTTCTTTTTGAATAATAAACTGCCTAATCGTTAGGAATGGATAATGATTTTTGTATGTGTTTTTAAGACAGTTATTCCAATACGCATTGATTTAAACAATAAAGAAAAGGCTTTTTTTCAACATCGAACACTAAGCCCGCCCCGCATTCGAGCAGAGCAATAGGTGCTTTCCATTTCACACTGTCGAGTTGTGTTAAACCATTGCATAAGATGTTTCCATACAGACAAAGTAAAATCTTTGTAGCACTCAAAATTCAATGTCAAAAATAATAACAGACTGCTTATTTGATTGAATTAAAAAAAGCTTCTTTTTCTTTATGCGTCCATTTGAATATTGAATTTTCTTGATCACTAAAGTAGGTAAGCTAATTAAAGAAAAATCAAAATAAATTCTTTAAACAAAATTAAATATCTGCCCAAGAAAGATTGCATGGATTTTTTGTTATGTGTGAAAGAACATCGCAAATTTCTTTCACTCTATCCCATATTCGAAAATATATATACTACCCGACACACAAATCCTAAGAGTTTTCATCTGTGTTGGCAAAGAAATATTTTTGGGATTAAGTGAGATAATGGGCCCTTTTGCTATCTTTCAAATATTTACTTTAAAACTCTAGATGATTGGTTCTCTTTTGAAAACACCGTTATAGTCATCAAGATAAATTAAATAATCGATTAATACTGAAATATTTGAATGTTATGTCCATGGTTTTGAAAATTTGCTCCTCGCATTGACGAGACTTAAAAGGTATTTTTCTCATAAGCATAAGTTCTATTTTGTATCTCAAAGCGTTTTCAATTTATTACCCGCAGAACTAAAACTTGATTATAGCTCTAAAATCCATCGAGAAAGACATAAAACGTAACCAGCTTACCTTTTGAAGTATTCAGTCTTCATGGTTGGAAAATGGGAAATTATCTTTAAACAGCCTTGTTTAAATTTCCCTAAATTCATATTCTTATATCACCATTCTTCTTCCTTACGTACCATATTGGAAACCCAATGAGAGTGCCCTTGATCGAAAATGATTTTTGGCTTAAAAGTTTATTAAGTTCTCGATTGATTTGACTTTGAGATTTGATGATTTTTCAACTTCTACAACAAGTTTAATACTGTAGCATATTGGAATCGTGTTGAATAATTTCTGAATTATCATATCGTTTTTAGATCATCATAATTCCACAAAACTTTTTATACTATATTGTTCAATAATAATAATGCATTCTTTTCCTCTAGTGTTGCTTGTCCAAGTTAATGTTTTGTGTTTAGAATCGTAACTTAAGATTTATTAATTCCAAATTTCAAAGTGGAACTTTAAGTTTAATTAATAAACTTTTCTAATCCATTTCACGTTTATACAATCCTCTATTTAACAAATACTAGAATGGGTTTTCATTTATTCTTTAAAGTAATTTAAAATCATATATCTTCATTAATATTTCGCTCATCATATGATTTCTTCCAAGTCACAATTGAATATTTCATCATGGATAGAAAATCCTCCAATTTGTAACATTATTCATGTATATATCGAGGAAAAGTAACTTTATGTGTTCATTTCAACTGCAATCTTCACAGTAAGAGTTTTTCAGATGCAACATTAGCTACAAACCTGCTTGCATGGTTCCTTTATCTGCCTAACAGGAGAAATATTGTGAATGCTGGAAAATATGGTGAGTTCTGTACTAGGTTTGATAGCAGCTAAGATGTCCCTAAAGGTATTTAATAGTATTCCTAACTTGTTTGGTCAAATAATTGTGAATCACCAAAAATTTCAAGTATTTAACATCTAACCCCATAGCTTAGGAAGTCCTGAACCAAGGCTTCATATTTTACCAAAAATGTTAGTACACTCAATTTAATCAGACAGACAGAAGCCCCATTTGGATCAATTAGGATGCATCCAGCTCCATTCATCACTAATTTTAATCCATCAAAATATAATGACTAAAATAAAGACTTATCTAATGATTTGTTAGTCTATAAATTTATATATCTGAAATGTTATTTACACCTTTGGAAGTATCGCACTGTGAAAAAAATTTTCTATCCGGGAAAGAAACAAAAGTATTTACGAAAAGGTGATTTAGTAGAGCTTTTGAAATTTCCAAGGAATGATTCAACAGAACAATCTGAATATTGTTAATAAATGCTACAAAGTCTGCTTTAGGTTGTTCAAATTCAAAGGACAGCAGTGCATCATATGTTTTTCTGCCTCATTCTGATTTACCTGCTTCTCCTTTGTGAAGCCACATGTGTTAACATTAATGGCCGAGATATAAATCAGCAGTTTAGCAAGACTTGGCCTCGCTTTCTTCAAGATTAATCCATAGAATTCAGAATATCACATCCTATTATCACCCTGACAACTGATCCGAGGTTGACCGATTGTGACCGAATTGATTTTCTCCTACAACTCGAACTTTAGAGCGATCCAACTTAACGATATGAACTGGCTGATTTCTGTGGTTCAATATTTAGTTTAGCATGACAAAAGTAGTATTATATTGGAGGAAGCCCCTAATCAATCAAACAATTGTGCGTTTTCTATTGTACATCTCATAAGTCAAAAGAAAAGGAGGAGTTTGAGTAATCACTTTTTCCCCAATGAGCATGACGTAGCATCTACCTTATCCTGGGTGGCTTACCCGTTCCTCTTGTCGTTTTCGTAACCACACCGCTTGGTAAAGGAGCAATTATGTAGCATTTAATTCTTTCAATAGAAATTTTTGTCGGTGTTTTACTTTGTCGTAGTTCAAGGTGTAAGGAAATGTTGACTTTAATCTTTTTCATGTCTTCCACAATAT
Organism: Pinus albicaulis; assembly: GCA_034641835.2. Taxonomy (NCBI): domain Eukaryota; kingdom Viridiplantae; phylum Streptophyta; class Pinopsida; order Pinales; family Pinaceae; genus Pinus; species Pinus albicaulis. Next base: position 43,155 of record JAXQQM020078512.1, read on the forward strand.
TGTATTCCATAGGATCTCGACACTACTAAAGTTCTACCGTTGATGTGAGAGTGATTAGAAGAAGATGGTCGATTTGAGTAGGTAATTGAGAAGTTTTCTTTACAATGAGTTTGTCTTTGGTACTGAGTTGGTAATTTTCTTTTTCGAATCGTTTGCACCGGTTCTCCATTGTGAGATTTACCCTAGTACTTACGTGCATAGCTTTCCACTATCAGAATTAGGGAGAATAAAATCCCACATTCCATTTAATTCGATTCTTCATTTTCATTCGATCTAATACTATAGATGTATCTTTCTTCCTCATCTTCTTCGACTCGCATTAGAGATTACATTAGGAGGTTTAGATTCAACTTGGTTTCTTCCGAAATTTTCGAATGGTTTCTTGGTAGTTTCCACCACTCGTTTTTTTAATTTCAACCATTTCATTTGACATACTAAGAACTTCGTAAACCTTCCATGTTATATGGATCTTTGGCCTTTTTCTTCGAATCATCTTTGAAGTCGACCTTCTTTGATTTCCTTTCTCTTCGAAGAGCATTTTTCTTTCCGCAGAATTGATACGTTTACCACAACAGCTTCTTTCATATTCTCACCAATGTAGGCTTTGGTACCGTCTACGAAAATCGCTATGTCCAGGGTAAGTGCGTTGTTATATACCATTCGATTCGATCATTTCACTAGGTCAGAATCCGTATGAATTTTGTTCAAGAGTTTGTTGAATCTAGCATTGAATTCTTTTATAGGTCTTTGGGTTCTATCTTGAAATTTTAGAGATCATTGGAGTGTTGCAATTGATCGATCATCTCCAAATTTGGTCAAAAAATGATCCGCAAAGATGTCCCAACTCGTTATAGATCCCGATGGTAACGAAAAGTACCATGATCCCCGCTATTCCTCGAAGAGTATATGGGAATAACCGACTACAACATCTGCATGACTCCATTCAAATTAATAGCCAAATATAAAGTTATTGATATGTTCTTCAACTTGAATGTTAAGATTTGGGCTAAACTTTGGAAGCCATTTTCCCAGATCGTCCGGTAAATCATGTAAAGGTGCAGCCATGTTGACTCGCTCGGAGTAGACCATGGTCTCTGTCATTATTGGGATGATTATTGGAGGAATACCGTAAACCGGGTGGTATTTGAAATGAAGTGGTTGGAATAGATGATGTTGAGATCGATGAGGATCGAGAAGATGTTTGTGGAGATGATGATTGAAGATAGGATGATGATGAAACAACGAGGACTGTGTTGAGTTGGGGAGCTGGAAACAGTGATTGAATATGAGATGATGAACTTGTATCACTTTCCTCGTTTCCGATTGAATTTTTTTTTTTTTTTGCCCTTACTAGGTAAAGTGAGTCTTCTTTTATGGCATACCATGCTTTTCACTTTGTAACCTAGTAAGAGGTTTTGAAGGAATAAATTTTTGAGCTTACGCTTACCGCATATTTCGTACTCTTCTAAAGATAATGAGAATATTTTCAATTTATGAATTAGATCTGAACTTCGTGAGACTCGGTGGATGTTGTTTGTCTCAATGTTTTAAGATTTTGGTAGTGGTGTCTCGAATATTTTCTTCGCAATTTCTTCTTCTTGGATTCTCGAATTTCGTGTTGAATTAGCAGTTAATGAGGGTGTTTTGCTCTTAATGGCTTGTGGATAAAGATTTACTTGCCATTCATAGCTCGTGCCCTCCTTTCTAGCGCCAAAAATGTTGAAGCCCAGAAAATCTCTCGCTTCAAACATCGTGGAAAACCACCTTGGCCGGGACCTTAAGGAAAGCCTTTTCCTTTGGTGGGCTCCGACCGGATTTAAAGGACTAGTTTCCTTGTAACTAAATGGAATGATTGGATGGTGGAAATGGGACTAAACTAACCTAAAATAAAAAACTATCTAATTAGAATTAAATACCGATAAAGAAACTCTAATACTAACTCCGGTAGCTATATGTGGACATAATTTTAGAGATTGTTCAATTCAACAATAACCATGAAAATGTATTATCGATTAAATTGAATATGCGTAACAAATAAAGATAACTTTGTTTAAGAAATTAAACAGTTATATAAACATATTGTATCTATCATTGTATACCATTTACATGTAACTATGAAAAATAACGTTTCAATTCTACTCGTAAATGATATATAAAAGGAAGCGTTGTTAAAACAAATATACATATAAATGATATAAATTTTAAAATGAATATCATAAAAAAGAGATCAACAAGGAATGACAGAAATACCTTGTTCATCTTGAAGAATTTCAAATGCATTCTCGATACTCTATCCAAGTAATTATAATGCAAAACCAAATTCCAAGGTACATAAATGCACACTCTAAAGATAATTCCGCATGAAAATCACCAGATGTGATCCTTTTCAAAAAATATATAAGACAATGGAGGCTTAAATGCAATTCCAAGTCCAAAAATATTAAGATCCAGACCCTCTCTAAATGCATGAGAGGGGTTTAAAATACCAATTAACTAACTCTAAAAATAGTTTATTACAAAAAATAAGGATTTGGTTCAATGACCGTCCTTTTTCCTAGGCTAAAATACAAGGAAATTAAAAACTAAATCTATCTATCTATGAAATCGATCTTTGCCTGGCAGCATCTAGCATCGTCGAAGATGTGGTTGACCGACTTCGCACCCGCCTGTCTCGAAAAGACACGTAGCTCAAGTAAGCGTAGGAGCAATCTTCTCCGTAGCATTGATAATACAATTGAGTGCACGTGGCCGGGACCGTGTGGCTTTTTACCAAGTACATCCAACATGAGTCCCAATTCAATCTTGTCGACTCTTGGATGGATTTGCCTTTTCTTCGCCTTTTGCCTCCATTCTCCCTTGCAATTGATTTGGCTCGTGGGAGATAACCCATCAGCTAAGGAACCGGTTAGCTTTGTGTAACTCGTCATTTACACAATCGTTGAGAGTGTTTGCCGCCGTAGATGCCCTCCTCCGTCGCTCTCTTCTCATTTTCCGATTTGCATCCCAATTGACAATGGGAAGATTTCTTTCGTGGTTTTCATTAATGATGGTGCATCTACCGCTCGTCTTTTTGCCATGCTAGATAATCATCGATCTTTTCATTAATCAAATCATAATCATTTCGTAGATCTACGACATGACTTGTGATTTTATCGCTTTCTTGGCACAAAGAATTTTACCAGAATATTTTTTGCGTAAAAATTCTCCTTGTCACAGAGTTGATTTTTCAAAGAGATGGTTTCTCAAATGAATTCCGGAAGCTTAGGATCATCCTTACGTCGTTCTTGGATTTCTTGGAAGTTGTTGTTGTAACTCTTCAAGTTTTAAATGTGCTTCCCGATTGGGTCAGACCGTTGCAATTGTCATGGCAGAGCCTTTATTCCGTTCTTCTTTTTCATCCTTGCATGTGTTGTATCTCAACCGTTTATCGATTGTTGGGTGGGGTACATAAGCTCCTCGTTATTTGAGATAATTTAGTGAGATTATGAGCAGGCTCGCGGGCGTAGATTTTTCCACAAAACATCTACTTGTTCGGTTCGGTAGCAATTGCACTTTCTATTTTTCTCTTTTTCTTTGTCTTTACCATCGCTTTGTATTTTGGCCATAAAATACATCTCGTAGGAGGAATGTCCTCTACATTGGGCACAATTTCGCAGGAGTGGGTGTACTGGAATGTGCTCACATCGCGGGCCGTGGCCGTTTGTTCCCGCATTCAAAACTTTCGTTGTTTGGATGTGGGTTCCGTACATTCTCGTCCTTCTACATTAATCAATTGATTAAAGGTTTCCCATTCTTTATCTAACTCCATGGTGACCCATTGTTGGCCGTACATTGGGTGAAGGAGGATTTGCTCGTTGAGAAATCAAATTCTGTCGTTGAGCAAGTTTTATATTGTATGTGTATCTTAATGATTCTTCCATTTTATCTTCCATTTCTTTTGGATGTATTGGTATGTTCAGAATCTCTCAGCGTATTTTGATTTGGATTTACCGTGCTTGAACCGTCATAAGACTAACACTAGGAGTTTTCTTCTTTTTATGTGTTTCTATGTATGAGATTATCCAAAGGAATAGGAATTAGTCTCCTTTTCTTCTCTCGTACAACTTGAATTCCCAAAAATCCCTGAGATAAATGTTCTCTAGCCGAATTCAAAACCTTTGAATTGAATTTTCGTCTTCGGAACATATCATCAAAAGATCTGCCCACAACAAATTCCCTTACTTTGATTGCATTGGTGTACCCTTAACAATATCATTTTGGTCAAATAACCTTCTTGAGAATTTGAATGAAATTTCGTAGGCATGTGTAACGTTGCCTATCTCATGAAATGCAATGAACAATATCCAGCCAAAGGAAATTTTCCACATTTTATGGGAAATTGTGGCCAAATGCCCTTTTTCTTGTCTTTTAAATCTTTTGTCATACCCCCTCCCCACTGTGTCCGATAAGCAATTTCCTGCCACAAGTCTATCCGGAACATATAAGTGCAAAACATGGGGAGAGTGCTTAACTTCCAAAACCCTAATATAGGTGAACAATTTCTCCCCAAACCATCTTCACAATACTAGGGAGAATATCAACCTCTGCTTCGAGGATAACCTCCTGGGCATCCTTATTATACAATGTTCCTACAATGTACAAAGCATTATTCCATGACAAATTTGATAAAAATGGGGATAAACTCGGACTCCCATAGTTCTTTATGGTACACATGAATGGGCAAAGGATTGTGAATAGTCCATTTCATCCCATCACAGGGAATTTAGAGACATGGGGTAGATGGTTACCACATAGAAGTAGTAATAAAAATAGGAAACTGTCGGGAAACATTTCGTTTAGACCGGTAATGAAATATAGCAATAGGAGATTATTGGGATAGGATTTTGCCCAATCTACACCGTAGAATTAATGTACTCACATTTAACAAAGGAAGCCATTCTAGTAATATCATATTTATGTCGCTTTCCAAAAGCTACATAACAGGCAGTTATATGAAAACAACAGACAGAGGGTGAACCCGTGTCAGACATACTCTTAGTTGTTTTTCTTCTGTCTAGTCATTTCTTTGGTTCACTGTGTGTACTGCCAAATTTCTGAGTGTTCTTTCGCGAATTATTCCATAAATCGCCCGTCAAAGCCACCACGTTCCGGGCAAATTTTACATACATTAATCTCGTATCTTCTATGGTGAATGACCCAATTAGCTCTTCGATGGAGTTCTCAATTGTCTCGTTCTGAACATTCTGTGGGTTATCCAAAGACCCATCTCAATGCCATACCTGAGCATATGAGAATCTTTGTCTGCCATATTTTATGTAGAAATGAGCAAACCAAGTCTCTAAGGGTTGCTTCGTACGTATCCTTGAACCACCGTAGCCGTAACTTTTATCACCAATATGGTTTTCATCTTCTAACAAATATACATTCCCTCCCAAGCAGATATACGAAGGCCCGTGTTACATAAAAGTGTGGTTCCATGATAGCGTGTTGGGAAAATACCGAGAGGGGGGTGAATCCGCATTACTCCATTCAAAAAATTCACTTTTTCGGTTTCTCTAAAACACATACGCCATTTTCCGAATCCGTACTTTATGATATACGTCATGATATCTTTTACGGGCTCGCGTATACACAGACATTCAATAAAATATTAACTTTTTCACTTAAATCATTCCTTCATTTATTCATTTGGAGATTCAATAAGCAAGAACATGTGCAGAAGAATAACAATCATCACACAAAGCATCACACATGAACACCGTACTTTAGGAAACCGGCTTAGAGAAAACCACCGATTATACTGTTCTCAAATTTCTTCAATATTTTATTATAGAGAAAACATCTTACAACATATGTGTCATGCAGATTGACTAAAGACATGCACCCACCGCGTCAGCCACGCTCTCCCGGAAGGGAGCTCCAACCCCCGACTTGTTTACTGGCCTTTCCCCGGGAAGGGATCTACGACCCCCTCGCTCTCGTTTACCAGCCCCGGAAGGGAGCTACGACCCCCCGATCTCGTTTACCAAATTTCACCGAAGGAGCTACAACTCCCCGACCGAAGGCTACAACCTTCAAGACCACCTTGGACCACGTTTTTCATCAATTTTCACACCGGGATCTAACTATCAATAACAACACTTATGCCATATTTCATCATATTTTTCGTACCGGACCCCAATACTTTTTAAGCACAAACATACATCATCAATGACACATACCACCCGTACAACCCGTATCGATAGTTAATACAACAGCACTGTGTCAGATGTTTCATATCCCATGTTTGTGCTGAAAAACCCCAGTTTGCATACGCGCTTTTCCCTTTACTCGATGTCGCGTATATACGCGTTCGTCCACACAAACCAATGATACCTTCCAGAGGTATTTTATTAAGATACGTCGCTTTTCTTCTTTAGCGAAGCCGCGCATATACGCGCTTCCACTACGGCGAAGTAGCGTATAGATCTTCAATCATTATAGAGCAAAGATACTTCTTCGCATCGTATATTCGCCCAATTAACCCTTTACTGCATGTATGTTCGCCTCTCATCACGTATCTAATCACTCCATAAATGTATCTAGCAAATACAGACACATTTCAGATCTAGATATCCCGCTTCATCATTTCTTCATATAGGTGCATCATAGATTCAGATCTATCATCAAACCTTTACCCTTTCCATACAAACATCTACTTCAAAGAGAAGTATTCATTCAAGCTCTCGACATCTTGCACCCTCACACCCATGTTTTGCACAATGAATTTCTTCTCCTTATATAGGTTTTTCCTTTTTCAATACCATGAGCCCCTTTGTCAATACCATGGGCCAAAACAATACCATGAGCCCAAAACTACCTAGACGGGGTCAATTAGGCGGATCATTACCTAACACAATGGGTCAATACCAGGTTACTCCTGGTTTTGCACTTTGAGCGCTTTAGCCCATACGCGACTTGGCACGTTCGTTTCCTTGCATACACGATCAGTTAGACAACATCCGCGTATACATAGAGATATACTCTTTTCATCATACTTTGAGTACATTCTAATTCTTTTCTTCATTTCCTTTTGTACACACCGTAGATACATCATATTTTCTTCATCGTGAACATATTCTTTCAAGCACAAATCACATCAAGTTGTCATCATCTTCATCAAGTGGGTTTCCTTTCAAGGACAACGCTGTTGACTATATTACATCATATCACATCAGATTTACATCATTTACCAAGTCCATCAAGTCAAGAATAACTTCAATGTGGTTTGCCATCAAGGACAACACATGTCAACAATGTGATGGTCTTCATCTTCATTTAGTTGGTTGCCATCAAGGACAACATCCCGCACCATATTTCCAAATAATCTCCCCTTTGGACTTGATGGCAACCATGATGGTGTTTGGTTACCACAACAACATAGATACATTAAGAATACAATGACACCATGTCATTCTCCTATTTGTCATGTCACTTCCATTCAAACACCATGTCACTCTCCCTTTGACATCAAGGGCAAAGGGCACATCATTATCTTCATTCAAACACTATGTCACTCTCCCTTTGACATCAAGGGCAAAGGACAAACCAAAGCAGATCAAAACCAACACACTCTCCCCCTTGACATCAAGGGCACCCAAGCAACATCAAAAACCAACACACTCACCCCTTTTCTCCTCATGTAGAAGAAGCGTTCTGTATCCGATGTATACCGAAGTGACCAAGCTCCCCGAGTTCACAGCTTCTAATCTTCAAACATATTTTTCATTGAAGTACATGACTCTCTCGAACTTCCTATCAACAAAGACTCATACTTACATCAAATATCCAACCAAGTGGATTTACATATAAGACTCAAGTACCCAACCAAGTGGGTTTACACATTTGAACTCACTTTCCAACCATGGGTTTACAAAATTGGACTCACTACCCAACCAAGTGGGTTTACAAATTTGACAAGTCCTTACATGACCGAATATTATAATTCTTACAACACAATCAATCCTGTGACTTTTCATAAAAATATGACTTTTCATAATCAATACCAAAAGGACCAGGAGAGATCATATATCGTAACCACCATAATGCCCGCATTATACTCAAAGAAAACTAATGCTCCCCCGAATTGCAACCAAGCAATTCTTCCAAATGACTAAGGCTCCCCCTTAGTTTGTGCATCCTTTAAAACTTCCACCAACAAATCATAAAGGCATCTTCATCAAAACATTAGAAACAAGACTATGAGAACCGGAACACCACCAGAGATACCAAACAAGACGAGATACCAAACAAGACCGCAATCAGGTCAAGAGAGCTGAACCAACCAAAATTTTTGAAGAATTGCCAAACATACGATGGCCGTGCAGAACCGCGTATATACGCGATCGTGTTTCAGAAACCCGCGTATCCCAAGCCATCTTCTAAATTTCAACCGTATCCTATCGTGAGGAAAGACAATGTTCAGCCTTCTTTTCCGAGATATTTGATCGCTTCGGGATTCGCGTATATAATAATAGTGTAGTTGTGTCTTCAAGCATAAGCCCAGACAAGTCTTCGTATCCTTTGCAAGATCAATACATTCTTTCCAAAAGAGATTATCATACCGTAACAACATCTTCAAATATGTGTCAAGCAATCATCCATGTGGTCCAAAATCACCATGATCTTCAAGATGTGACATGAAGTACATATGTAGGCAAAAGATCTCAACCATAGCAACAAACTCTTCATGATCCGAATCAAATGATATCCAACTCATCCATGTGTGAGCACAAAAGATACTTATCAAAGAACTGTATTCTGCAAACTCATCATAATAATCCATGTACCAAGTCATCATTGAGCATGAGTATCACAAAGACCAAAGAATAAGCAATCATATTGCCAACAATGCAATCATTAGTATTCAACCTGCTACTCCCCTTAAACCATTGCTCTTCTTTAACTTGTGTAATCTCAAACACCTTCAACAAGAAATCATCAAGAACAATCTCTCGCATGAACCGTCCTTATCTCTCGAGTTATAAGTCTTTCACTTTAGCAACAAATACTCTTCATTCAACAAGCAAACAAGACACATCCATAATCTTCAACGTAAGACATTAAGCATCATATCATCATTTAGAACCGAGAAATTGTTGTTTTTGAGTCAATAAATACGCTATTAACAATCGACTGGGATACTCCCCCGAGCTCGCTCCGCATCTTCGCCTATCGATAAATTCTCTTATCATCAATGCACAGCCGCGATCGTGTCCGATGGAATCCCGTGTATACGCGACTTTAGTTAATGTAACCCCGCGTATGGAAAGTGAAGCACAGAAAATTTTTCATCTTCCTTCATTTCCTCCCGAGCTTGTGCCTCCGTACCGTCCTTTTCACATCGTATACCGTCGAAGTAAACATAACCGAATAATCAAATCAACCATGAGAGTCATCATGCATTGCTCCCCGTGATGATACATTACTAAATCTCATTATGTATCCCACATCATTCCCGCACCAATCAGAGAAGTAAGTCTCTGTGGCTTACGATCACAGAGGGCCGCAAATCCCTACGTTTTCCGATTGTTCCTTCTCTTTTCCAAATTTGTTTGACCCTTCCCAACAACAGGCCGAGAATTGTCCACTTTCTTAGATTCGTTCAACCCGCATTCTTTTCTACATGCCCATACTTGTTACAAGAATAACATCTCATATGTCCAAAAGTAAGCATAAGAATCACAATGAGTATTTCCGATCTTCCTTCTTTACAATCGCTTCTTATGTCCATACTTATTAAGTATGAAACAATATCCCTTGAAGAAATCCGCAGTACCTTTCCATGGTGGAACCGTTTGATTGAGGCCGAAATGATCTCGTCTCGCAATTTGTTGCAACATGCCCATAATTATGACATTTGAAACATTCAACATTAGTCAATGATTTTTGAGATTTCATCATTGTTGATTGACCTTTTGTCTCTTTCAACACTTCAAAGCCAGAATGACATACCTCGAATTTTTAGCACTTCCTTGTGAGCTAGATTCGTCTTTAATAGTTTTGCATGGAAACCAAGACCATGTTTGATAGCAGGAGACCTTGATTTGGCCGGTCGTCCAAAGCATATTATACTATCATGAAACCTCAAAAGTTTAACCTTTTCTTCTAATTTACCTTTGAGAATATTTACCTCTTAACCTCCAAGTCTTGACATTGCTTTGTCATGCTTTCTTCTTTTCCTTCTTCCATCTTCTACTTCCGATGATTCGTATTTAGAATTTCTTCTCTCAACCTTTTTCGTTCTTCAAAATTTTGTAAGAGTTATTCATTCTTCTTGTTTGATGCTTCGAGACATTCTTTGGAGGGAGACGATTTCGCTTCAAGTCTTGCATTCTTCTTTTCGTTTGATTCTTCAAAATCGCTTGTAGAGATTCTTCCATGACAGCATCGTATTTTTTGCTCCAAGTTCTTTTCATATTCAAATGGTTGCAGGTTCATCACTCTTCTTACTTGATGCTTCAAGTTTTGTTTGTAGAGTGATGATTCCAACTTCAAGACCTTTATTCTTCCCTTTGATTTTTCCGCATCTCTGCTTTTTAGAGAAACTGCTTTCCGTTCAAGTCCCTTACATTGATCGGGTTATATTGTCATACAACCTTCGATACTTGTTCATCCGTTCTTTCATTCTAGAGATTAACTCTTTGTACATAGCTTCGCTTTATTAAAATGATCTTTGTTGATCTTCAATTTTCTTGATAGCTTCCTTTAGATTCTAAAACTTTACTTTCACTATCTTCACCATTGCATGCACAAGGAAAGTTTATCACAAGAACAACAATCAGATCGTTTTATCTTCATTTTCTCGCTATACATGTTTTCTTCGAGATATCTCCTTTTCGCAGCCTTCTTCTTTTGCTTCTTTGCCATGAGCACTTGTAGAGCTTGGTCAATTCTTTCATCTTTAATCTTGACAAACTTTCCTTTTCTAGGTCGATAGTATATTCTTTACTAGTCATTGTACCAATGAGACAATCATGACCCCAATCACTATTCGATTCATCTTCTTTGATTTCGGTATCCATGTTCTCCCAAATATTTCCCTTTCGAGTGGGCTTCTTCTTTTGCTTCTTCCCCATTGCGACGCATCTCCTTCAAGCGATCAAGCTTCTCGGCAGTATGACCACGCTCTCGATACCAATTGTTGGGAAAACACCTGGAGGGGGGTGAACTTATTTACTCCATATTCAAAACTTCACTTTTTCTTGCTTTAAAACGATACTGCTACTTTCCCCGAATCGGGACTTGCGTATATACGCGGATACCCTTTATGAAACTCGTATACGTATATCTATTTATGTCATTAATTCTTCACTTAAATCATTCTTCATTTATTCATCGTATATTCAATAAGTTAAGAAACATGTGCGTAAGAAATAATAAATCATCACACAAAGCATCACACATGAACACCGTGATTTTTAGGTGGAAACCCAAGTCGGGAGAAAACCACCGCCGTGCTTGCTCACCCTTCAATATTTTATTATAGAGAAAACATCTTACAACATATGTGTCAAGGGCAGATTTCTGACCACAAACACGCAGCACCCACCGCGCTCAAGCACAAACTTTCCCCGGAAGGGAGTCTAAACCGACTCGTTTACTCACCTCTCCGGAAGGGAGCCACGACCCCCTCGCTCCTTGCCACTGTACCTCTCTCCGGGAAGGAGCCACGACCCCGATCTCGTTTACCGCCACCGGAAGGGAGCTACAACCCCTCGATCAAGGCTACAACCTTCAGCACCACCTTGGACCACGTTTCATCAATTTTCACAATCGATCCAACTACTTCAATAGAACAACACTTGCAGCTACATTTCATCATATTTCTTCGACTGACCCTTTCCCATACTTTTAAGCACAAACATACATCATCAACTGCATACATACCAATTCGCACAACCCGTATCGTATAGCATGTTATAATGTGCCGATGTTTCATACCCCATGCTTCAAGAAACCCCAGTTTGCATACGCGCTTTTCCCTTATCGATGTCGCGTATATACGCGTCTCCATCCACACAAACCAAGCCGCATACCTCCGTATGTATTTTATTACATACGCGCTTTCTTTAGCGAAGTCATGATATACACGTTCTTAACGCGGCGAAGTAGCTAGGATAGATCTTCAATCATTATAGAGCAAGATACTTCTTCGTATCAGATATTCATTTCGAATTAACCCTTTACTTCGTACAGATGTTCGCCTCATCACGTATCTAATCACTCCATAAACAAGACTTAGCAAATACGTATACATTTCGTATCTAGATATCCCGCTTCATCATTTCTTCACAGTACTCATAGATTCAAATCTATCATCAAACCTTTACTCCTTTCCAAGGCTGCATCTACTTCAAAGAGAAGTATTCATTCAAGCTCGATTTTGCACCCTCACGCCCATGTTTTGCACAATGAATTCTTTCTCCTTATATAGGTTTTCTCTTTTCAATACTATGAGCCTTTTGTCAATACCATGGGCCAAAACAATACCATGAGCTCTAAAACTATCGATTTCCGGTCAATTAGGCGGATCATTATCCACATGTTGGGTCACACCATGGTGGTTACCCTTGGTTTTGCACTTTTTGAGCGCTTTAGCCCATACGCGACTTGGCACGTTCGTTTCCGCGTGCATACGCGACTTCCATTAGATGTATCCGCGCATACAGAGATATACTCCTTTCATCATATTTTTGAGTACATTCGAATTCTTTTTTCTTCATCGCTTCGTACACCGTAGATACATCATATTTTCTTCATCAGAACATATTCTTTCAAGCACAACTTCATCAAGTTGTCATCTTCATCAAGGGGTTGCCTTTCAAGGACAACGCCAAAGATCATATTACACTGTATCACATCAGATTTACATCATTTACCAAGTCCATCAAGTCAAGAATAACTTCACTTGTGTGGTTTGCCATCAAGGACAACACATGTCAACAGATGTCTTCACCTTCATTTAGTGGGTTGCCATCAAGGACAACATCCGCACCATATTTCCAACATAGCGGTTTACTTCTTTGTTCTCGTAATCCTGAGCTCTTTTTCCTTCTTACCCATAATGTTTAGATGAAGCTGTATAGTGGTCTCCATTTCTTCGTGCTCGTTTACGAATAAATGAGAGTAATGACATAAGAAAGGTGATGAGACCGTTTTGAATGTGAAAGCGGATGAAATATAATATTTAAATTGTGAAACGACTTTCAATCTAAACACAATCTCTTTTCTCACATTAATAAGAAATCCAATCATTTAATATAATCATTAAAGCGCATAACGGATTTGACATGTGGGAAGATTTCCTGGGATAGTGCGCCTACATGAATTCACACATTGCGATCGCTTTATTTGTTGCTAAGAATATCGCAATATCGCAATGTCGCAATATCGCAAAATGAAATCATCACAACATAAAATAGTGCACAAAAACGTGAATTGCGAATAGCCGCGGGCGCATATCGCAAAATCACAAAAGTGCAGAATCGTAAAAGCGAATTGATAAGAGCGCAAAAGATTTTATTAATCATTTCTCGTTTTCGCTATGCGATCCGCGATCAATGCGTTTTATATACTATTTTTTCATGGATGTTTATCTTGTTTCATGATAATTTTATTACAATCTATCATAAACTTAAGTGTTTTTAATATTTTTCTAAGGGATTTTATAAGTTTAAAGATAAGTTTATTTGTAAAGGCAAACAAATCCTAATTGATTTTGGATTTTTAACTATGGTCCCCATTTATTTAGTATTATTACTAATAATAAATAAAAGGGGGGTTGTTGCTGGTCACAACACCTTCAAAATTGAATTTCAGCCAAGATTGGAGGTCAAACTTGCTAATGGTTGACCACGGTCAATGTCGATCAAACACTTCAAAGAAACAGCCTAAACGGTTCCTGTGGCTGCATTTTCCCCAACTTTAGCTCGCACATGTGAAGGAAAGATGCCTCCAAAGGCTATCGAACCAATCAAATCACAATGAGAGAATGTGTGATGAGATGATGAGCAAAATGTCCTCCAAGTATCTCCACTTATATCCATCAATGAGGGTGTGTGACACATCTATTAGTCTTGTGATCCTACATTACAACCGCCGACTCCTGCGTATGTGCAGGCAACAAATTCAAATATATGTTTTTCTCACCTAAACAAGATGATATTTAGATTAATGTTGCACCTCTCCAAAAGAGGAATCCAACAAAAATATGATCATTTTCATATGAGCAAAGTAACATGGATTTTGGATCTAGTTTCCCAAAATTAACACCTCTCAATTAGGAGAACTCCATCTATCCACCCGTGCCATCTAGAGATCAATACCATCGTGTACCATCATATAGCATCGTGTGTCATCCTCGCCATAAATTTCTTTGCCGGCTCTTCTTCGCAAATAGAAAAAATGTGAGTCGCAAAGACATCACGCTCTACCGAATTCGAGGTCGGCTTAGAGATTAAAACCTCGGACTCAAAAAGTGTCTCATACTAACCCAAAGTTAGCCAACTTGAAGTTATTTTACCGACCGAAGTTAGTTTAAAGGTAAGAAACTTCATCGTGGGATTCGATCCTAGATCAAGATGTTGGACATGTGTCATCCTAGACATAGAGAGAGTACGACAATCTTTGATGTGCGTCCATCGGTCTTGATATTGGTCTCTATCCACATTTCCCACCCTTACCGGCCAAATGAGAGGTACTTCCCATGAGTCCAACCCACAGTAGGATGTGGGGCAGGATCAAAGAGAGGAACTAACTCAATATCATAACGGTGGGGAAGAAGCACAATAAGGTTTGGCAAGCCTAGGCCCATGTGTGCTTATAGCTCCAAGAAGCTATTCCCAAACCCCTTGGAGCTCCTGTGAGAGATCATAGTCCAAATGAAGTGGGTGGACCTCCAGAATAGGTCTTCTTCATGATTCAAAGCTTCATAGAAGGTTAGAACTGACCTCCTTGGTGGGCTTCATGAGAATATCTCTATGAGATGCTCATCAGCTCCTATGTGATTAGTTTTACTAACATATTGTACCATGTCTCGAAAAAAAGTGGTACTTAATATCAATATGCTTGGATTACCGGGAACACGAGATTCTTAGAAAGATGAATCCCACTGGTTATCACAAAGGATACCGTTGTATCTAGCACATGTCCGAAAAAACTCACTAAAGAGCTTTCTCAACCAAACAACTTCACAACAGCCATAGTCACCGCAATTTATTTGGCCTCAATGCTCAAAGCCACCGAATTTTTATTCATGCTCATCCAAGATAGCGACAGAACTCCAAGGTGAAGCAACGTCTAGATATGCTCTTACGATCCACCACACCGCCAACCCAATCGGCACGTATATCCATGGAGTCTCAAACTCCCTAAAGTGTATCTCAACACATGGTTGATTGTGCCTCAAGATATCTCAATAGACTTCTGGCATCAATCCAAGAATGTGATGAGGTTTCAACTCATATATTGACTCAAATTTTCTACTGCAAAACATACATCCGGACGAGATTTCACTCAAGAACATCAAGGCCCCTAAAAGTTGTTGATACTTGGTGGGATTTCCTAGTTTGGCCCAAAGAGGCACTTCCACACAACTTCTTAAAGTTGAGTTCCATCTATTTGCTCCCCGTGATTTGCAAGAATGGCAAGAACAATTTTGTAGGAACCACATCAAACCACTCTAGAGTCCAAGGACCTAGCCTTCGTGGACCCGCAGAGGGCTCTCTATGTACCATTATGGTCGGGTTGTTGTCCACCATCAAGAACCGTGCACTATTCTTGGCTAGCACTTGATTCATCCAAGTTTAAATGAGGTTTTCCGAGGTCTTCGAGGAAATATTAAGTTGTTTAATAACTCGCTCCCTCAAAGATGGTCGCCACTATGTTGATCCTCGTGATTTGCAATATTGGCAAGAAAAAACTCGTTACCGAACCACATTAAACCACTTTGGAGTCCAAGGTCCTAGCCTTCCGACCCGTAGAGGGCTCTTCTATCTATGTGCTTGTACATGATATATCTTTATGCTTTGTTTTCTTATTTTAGGCTAGTTATGAAGTTCTAGGTCCGTTTGTTTCGTTTGATTGATTAATTGATTGTGTGTGATTATGATTGAGTTTTTCAATCAATAGATGGGGATCATGGGCGTAATTAATCCATTGGGCTATGGAGTCATAAAAGGATTTAATTGTTCATCAACTCTACAAGGGTTTTCATAGGGCAAGCTAACTATATCAAGTGGATCTCTTAGATTAGATGAAATATGAAATGACAATATGTTGTGAAATCAACAAAACTAAAGGCTCATGAATCCTTTAACTCTACTTCAACAAGAAAATCCTTTAGGTAATTGTTTAAGAAAAACCAAAGGACAAAAAGCAAACCATAGACTTCTTTGGCCAAACTCTAGTAAGAAAACCTTAAGACAACAATCCAAGAATCATAGAATTAATTTTGCATAAAGAAAACATTCAAGATAACAACAAGATAATTAAAGAGAAATTAAGAATTATTTAATCAAACTAAAAAATACCTTTGCAATGCTTAAGACAAACCGTAGGACAAGACTAACCATAGACTTCTTTGGCTAGACTCTACTAAGTAAACTTCAAAGAAGGCCTTAAACAACATTTCAAGTAAGACCAAAGGACAGTATACCATGACTTATTTGGTCAGACTCCACTAAATAATTTCCAAGGCAACAAGCTAGGTGGGTTCCGCAGAGTAATTACTACCCTAATCATACCGTGTACAAAAATTAAGATGAAAGAAAGCAGACAAAATTAAGGTGCCAAGACAAATATATCTTAATCTAAATTTTCTCGTTTTATCAGAGAAATAATGGATAAAATGGAAAACAAGGGAAAACATTGACAAAGAAGGATAACTTCACCATTAACATAACTCAAGAATCCGTGAGTGTGCTTTGTATTTATTATCTATGTCCAAAACAATTACACTACCTGCAATAATCTTTATACCAAAGTTTTATCAAATCCAACCTAGTAGCTCATCAATCACTGCCAACTACCAATCAACCAACCAACACTAAATGAATCATACATGTAGTATTTATCCGAAAATGAGGAGGTTTCCTAAGCTATGGTTTTAGGTTTGTATTTATTATAGAGTTAATGTATTTTTGACCTTTGAGACCATGCAAGGCCCAAGGAAAAATATATGTGACTAACTCATCAGAATAATAACTCCTAACTTAACTACCGAGCTAACTTCTAGGATATATTTGAATTTTAAGGCTTTTCATTAACTTTACAATAACTATCGAGTCGCTTAAAATATCTCTCTGATCACGAATAATCGTGATTGCCTTTATTTGAGTGAAAAATGTTGTAGGTGGCAAAATGTGTCTTTGAAGAAGTAATTGTTGTTTTGCTTTATCATTCGCATTTGTCTTCTCGTTAACTGCCTTTTTTGATTTGTCTTTAAACTTTTGATTTGGATTTTAAAACTTGATTTATCTTCGTTGTCCGTCTAATTGATTTAGTCTATTTTTTCTCCTTTAATTCCTTTAA
This sequence comes from Pinus albicaulis, assembly GCA_034641835.2. Taxonomy (NCBI): domain Eukaryota; kingdom Viridiplantae; phylum Streptophyta; class Pinopsida; order Pinales; family Pinaceae; genus Pinus; species Pinus albicaulis. The sequence continues at coordinate 60,726 of JAXQQM020078512.1, forward strand.
TATGCCTATGTTTGCCTTTAATCGGATTTTGTCTTCATTCCGTCTTTTGATCTTTATTTGTCCGTGCTTTGTCTCAATCGTATTTAACCTTCGACCCTTGCTCGACTATGTTTCTTCATTTTCTTGCCCTCCAAATCCTCTTAATGAAACAAGATACTTGGGTCGTCATCCAAAATACTTATTTAACAATTTTTGGACTTTTAGAATGCATTTTTTACATTCATACCTTTGGCCACCTACGTATTTAAAAACAATTTCATTAATAAAAACTTGCATTTGTGGAAGTCAGTTGTTTGGGCTTATCGAGTCGTTTCGGGAGGCATTGAAGTGGTCTTAACAAAGCACGGGGGGCTTTCATTGCAAAGGCAACAGGCTTTTGGAATGTTTGAACGAGTATGCTGGTTTTGGGTTTTCATGAGGAGAAAAGAAGTTTTCGCATGGAGCAAAGGTGGTAAGTGGGTTTGGGTGATGGAGGCCATGCCATAGAATGAGACGCGTGGCTAGGAGGCATGAGTAGCAATATTGCCCTTATCTCGGTTTAGAGTTGCTAACCCTGCATGTGGGTGGGATGGGGAGATCGTAGATCTTGATGGGAGGGGCGAGATGAGACGCGGTACCATGATAGATGAAGCACGGTTAAGCGATTGCGATCCGTGTTTATATAATAAAGTGTATTATTATACGCGAGGTTTGTTTTAAACATAACCGCTTTCCATGAAGTGGGGCCTGGTCAAGAAGGCTTCCGGTTAAGGGATTTGAAGTGAGGATTAAAGTATATATGTTAGGTTTATTTAATTAAAACAGAGTTTTAATTAAAAAGGGAAAATGGGTCCTTTAATGATCTAATTTTTATTTTAAAACAATGTAAAAATGACTTTTTACATTTTTTTAATAGAATAAGGGAAAGTGATGAAGGTAAGGGTTTGAAAGAGAAAATAAAAGCCCATGGGGAAAAAGGTGAGAATGAGAGTCTTAGGAAAACACATGGAATTCTCAAGATCATGAGGGTGCTTTGAGAGAAGCAAAATGAGAGATAGTAAATAAGTAAACAAAGATAATGAAGGCAAAGAGATTTCCCGAGAGATGATATTCAGTGGAATGTTATTTTTAGCGTGATAAAAAAACGATAGTCATATAGTGATATAGTGTAGAATACGATGAATAACAAAGTGTCTGAATCGGGGAGGGAAACTCTTTAGGAGGTGCTAGAACCCCAGAGTCGTATCAAATTTTTGCATCGTTGCCTTGAATGTACTTAAGCAGATTTTTCATCCCCGAAATCGTCGATCTATCGATGTTCTTTGTAACTCTGACCTTTAAACGTTGACAACCATGCTTCATACAACTCAATTCTACCTACCCACTATTATATTCTAGCGTTTTTCTTAATCTGGGGTGCATTTATACCGGCAAACCCTTGACATCATTTTTCTTTTCAAAGAAAAAAAACTATCTATTTCTACCCTTGTGTCATCCAAAGGCTCAGATTAGATTGGATGGAGCTCTTTTTATTTCTTCACTAGTCTACTTATCTCATTAAGATTAAACAAATTACGTATTTTCATTTTCTAATCTATCAACATGAAATTTAAAACATGAATGATTCAAGATTAAACATTTTGGTGATCATGAATTGTGGCATTTTGAACAAGTCGCACACAAACTTATTTTTGAAAAAAAGTAAATCTAAAAACCAAGGGCCATAATCCTGAATTTGTCATTCATCCCTTTCTTTTTCGTTTGGTTCGTATTATAAGCTTTTGGAACTAATATCTTTTTCGTGTCTATCTACCTATAAGCCAAGATTAACAATAATAATCATTTTCAACTTATTTCAAAGAAAATTCAAAAATTTGTTCAATCATGATTAGGCTATATGTCCGAACAAGATTTTTTCAAAAAATTAGTGGCATTTGGACTTGCACACCTCATAAATATTCTTTGGCATGGGGCTTACCTTTTCTTTTTATCTCGCCCATTTTCTTTCTTTTTCTTTCTTTTTGTGTTTGTTTTTTTTTAGATTTATTTCAAGAATGTTATATACAATGAACAAAGCCTTAAACCAAGATTTTCAATCGAAATAATGCTTCGACATCCCTACTTCGATAGACCTCCAAATACTTATGTTCCATCCACTTCTTGTAGGAAGAATGCATTGTTACCTCTCACGAATGATGTATGGACTTTTCCATAGATTGTCAAATTTTCCATGCTTGCCTTTGTCCTCTCTTTCGAATCCCATTTCTACTGCTCTAATGCCGAAACTACCAGTTCTGGTCCTTTTGTCAAATAGTTTCTTAATGTTTCCTTGTACTTTCGAGTTATGTTGTATACTTTTCTTTGGTTTGCTAGAAATGGGATGTACCGTTTATTCTTCTTTTCATATCATTTTCTTCAGATTGTACCTCTTGAATGAGTTTCATTACCGGCACTCCCAAGCTTGTTGGGAAAACCGATTCCGCTCCATACAAGAGTCGATAGGGTGACATACCAATTGACTTTTTATTTGTTAATATGTCCGCCCATAGTGCATGTACTAGTCACTTGTTGTGCCATGACTTCTTATTCTCTTCTAGCAACTTCTTGATGATGTTTACCAAGCTTTTGTTTCAGATTCAACGAACCCATTACCTTGAGGGTAATAATTTGTTGAATGTCCCAATGTATCCGATATTTAAAGGGAAAATCCACCATTTTATCGATCTAAAGGCAAGAAGATTGTTAGTAAAATATTTTAGGACAACCAAATCTAGATAAAATATGGTTTTTAAGGAATTTGATAATTAATGAGTCTATGGTTGTTCTAAGGAATGGCTCTATCCACTTGTGAAAATAGTCAATTGCGTAAGGATCCATTTGTGTTGGGCATGGGAGGTGGTGGATTTCTCCAATAAAATCGTTGCCCCATTGTTGAAAAGGAGTTTCAACATAAATCGGTTGTAATGGCAAGGGTAGTATTTTTCGCTCCTCAAATATTTCATTTATGATGTGAAACTACCATTTTATGGATGTCTTAAAATAGGGTGGACCAATACTAACTAGCTCTAAGGATTTTATCGACAATGGTTTTCCAATAGAGATGGCCTCCACATTCTCTCATGAAAACTCATGCATAATCCTCATATGCATCTTCTTCAAGCAAACATTTACAATATACCACTAGAGCTTTTCCAATATAAAATCTTTATCTATACGTGTAAATTCGCAGTCTTTAATCAAGAATTCAGCTTCTGTTTTCGACAAACCAGAGGAACATTCGTATTAAAAAGCACATATAATATATCAACATACCAAGATGAGTTCGTAATGCTTCTCAACAAGTGGAGTTACCACCTCTTGTTCATCCAATGCATTAATCATATTAACCAAAGGTTTTTTGTTTGTTTGTACCATGATTTTAGCCATCTTTCCTTTCGATTAGCTCGTGGCTTGATTTCCCGCATCATATTCTAAAAATGATATAACCACTCTACCCTTTTTTCCATCGTGGGATCTTGTACGTATGTCTTTTACCACCGTGTGAGGCACCAATGCAATGATGTGTGAGCATGTAATGTATACTTTGGAAGTCGCTTAATGCCTTGATTAAGGCAAAACCTTGTTTTTCCATGATGTTATATTTCGTAGGTGCATCTCTCGAGTGCCTCGCTGAAAATGATATGGGTCGCTCCCCGTCCTTTTATATTTTTCCGTAATAGGACAAAACAATTGTGTGTTCCCGATGCAAAAGAAAATATAAAAATCTTCGTAAAATCGTGGCTGACTGTGAGCCGGTGTTTGTGTAAGAGCTGTTTTACCAAATCAAATTATTTCTTTGCTTCTATGGTCCATTTAACTCGTTTCTTTTTTTGAGCATGCTATTAATTTTTCTTGTGGAGTTCCGCAAGGTTTGCATGAACCTTCTTAAGAAATTTATCTTCCCAATGAAATATTGGCAGCTTCTCGATGTTCCTTGGATGATTGATTTGCGTATTCCTTCAATCCTCGTTGGATCAATCTTATCCCTTCGTAATCATGTGGCCCAGAAGCTTCTTCTTGAATACCAAACAAAAGTTTTCTTGGGATTCAAAGAAAAACCGTATTTTCCGCATTTTTCAAAGACTTTTCTTAAGTGAGCTAGGTGTTCTTCATTAGTTTTTAAATAAATATGATTTAACTGCTGCATATCACAATGTGAAGCAACCTATTTCTTCCGAGAAAGAAACATCCATTACTCTTTGAAAGTGGCCCCTCCATTCATTAACCCAAAAGACATTTTAGCATACATGAAGTTGTTTCCTGCGGCCATGGTTAAAGTTGTCTTATGTTGATCATCCGGATGTACCAAAGACCTAATTGTATCCCGAAAAGCCATCTAGAAGAGAAATTTTTTTTGAGCCTACTACCCTTTGTAATATGTGATCCATTTTTAGTAAAGGGTAGTTGTCTTTTAGGGAGGCTTTGTCGTCTTTGAAGTCTATGCATAACCTAATTTCTCATGTTTTCTTCCCCGCGTATACAAGATTTGAAACCCATTATGAGTATCTCGCAGGGACTATTATTCCAAATATCATACATTTTCTTTATTTCTTCCCCAACCATTGCGCTATATTGGTATTATCTAAGGCACTGCTTGAAGGGCTTCTGTTTTCTTTGGAGAGGAATCTTCGTGTTGAATTATCTCGTATCATATGAATTCAAATCTTCATAGCCCCAAGTGAACACATCAGCAAATTCTCTCGAACAACTCAATATATTTCCGTCTTATATGAGTTGCGTGTTTTCGATGTTTTTATCATTTTGGGTTTTTCTTTCACTACCTATATTGCATTCTTTCTTACCCTCTCGCTTCTATAGATTCCATCTTTGGTTTTCTAGCCACATCATTAAAGTCAAAAATTTCTTCTAGAGGAACGAGTCCCTTTCGTAAAGTATCATTCTAGACCCAAAGACTTCAAAATCTTATTTTTTTGAATCTATGCATGCTATGTCTCATGTGGGTGTTCTTTTCTCTAAAAGACTTATATCGACCGTATTAGAGGTTCTTCTTTATAAGCTTGTTCCTCAAGAGAGAAGTCTTCTTCATGATCCGAGTCCGAATTTGGCATTTCAAACTCATTTCGAATCGTAGGAAATCTTCAATCCGTTTCTTCCTTCAAAAAACTTGCCAATATTTTATGTTATTAGGGACGTCGGTCTATATTTGACTTGTATTGTATATTTTTTGTTATGATAAGGTTTTCGACAAGCATCGTAATGCAAATGCTGCATCATTGTCAAGGATATTTGATTTATTGGGACAAAGGCAAGGTCATATTCTTGAAAGGTTCTTAAGAGGTCAAGGACATCATTCCTATATGCTCTTAATTCAGGATGTTTCCGTCGTGTATTCTCCCTTAATTTTCCTAATGACCAACTCGTAATCTCCATGGATGTAAATCCTTTTGGCTCCTAATTTTTAAGTAATTGTAGCCCCGGGAAGGAGTGCGTCATATTCTGCTATGTTATTTGTACATTGAAAGTTCAAATTATATGAGTGACCCTCTGCATGATTTTTTTCAAGAAAGACACCCAAACACCGCTTTCTCCTAAACTAGTTTTGCCACAAGACCCATCAAAGGTCATGCTCCAAAGAGGTTCCGATTTCGTATTTATCATTATTTTGTTCATTGTGGTCGCCACTATGTTGTCTATTATGTTGTTCATTTTTCGTTTGGCCTAACTCTTCTAGTTGTCCCTCCCCTTTTTCTTTCTTGCCAATTTTTTCTCATTTTTTTCGTATCTGTCATCGTACGCGATCATTGTAAAGGATAAATGAATCAAGGTCCGTGTGAATAGAATAAAGAGGAGTTATCCGGATTCTCTTGACTAATAACCATGTATTTCATATTATTTTCCCTATAGTCTTCTTGGTTGACTGAAAATAGGGATAGTAGCATAGGTCATGTCCATTCGAGGGTACTTTGAAGTTTAGCTCCCCATGAGCGTGAAAGGAGTATGCAATATTTTGGGGGAATGTCACCATCATAACATTCATTACTAGTCTTTTGGTTGGTATTTATGCTAGATTAAAACATAGATATTTTATTAGCCTAAACATTTAACTCTATTGGAATCAAAAGAGTATAAATCTTTGTATGGTCTAGTCATTTCAAGGCCTAGTCTTTCCATTACTACCTTGCATGAGGTTATGAAGCTCCCCCGAGTCTAACATGGTATTGTGAAGGATTTTTTCATGGATGTTCAAGCTGACATAAAATGGAGGGACACACGCGAAATTTACCTAATACTTCAGTCCAAACAAAAGTTCAGTTTGTCATCATTTAAATTTACAGAATCAACATTTTCTCCTATGTTTAGAGCTTAAAAACTTGGGATCTATATGCATCTTGGGACAATAATTAAGTAAGAGGTATGGATATTTTAGTCTGAAATTTAATTCTCTGTCACTAAAAGGTGTCTATGTTTTTGAAAAGGTTTAAAATCGGCCTGTATCGTAGATCGTTTACAACAATAGCTTCGTCGATTTTTATCGGGGAACCTGCCAGTGTCAGCTTTTGTTAGGGCCACTAGCCGGATTGCTAGAGATTCTTCGTCACCACTATAATTATTGTTTTGGTTTTACTTACTCTAACTTTCACCACTATGTTTGGATTTTTCTCCCGTCATTGCTTTAGGAATATTTTCAGGATCTTCCCAGTAAATTTCGCAGTTCTTTCTCTTGGGGTATATTGGCTTTCTTTGATTTTGAGGTCATATTATCTATGTACTTCCATGATGTGAATTTTTCAAATCCTTGCTTATAGTCTTCGCATTCTAGGCTTTCTTTCTGAAATTGAGTTGGGTAAAACATGCCTTGCTCTTCCTTAGTGAGGAAAAACAATATCCTCATTATTTACTCCCATTAGATTCATTTGATTATGTTTTGGTTCTTCAACTATCCCCCTCCTCATCAACATAATTTTCTTGGAAATGAGGCCTCGATTTGGTCGATCAAGTCCTCTTTGTCTTATTTGGAGGGGTATTTCTCCTAAAGTTTTGCAGTTTTGTTTGGTTTTGATTTTGTTTTTGAGGAGTTGTTTTATTTTCTCTGGGGAATCTCTCTATTTATGTTTATTCTCTCCATCATATTTTCCATGGTTATAACAAGGTTATCAATATTAGTATCGATGATGAGGCCACAAAAGTTCTTCCTTGTATGTGACCCCTTTTCAAATTCTCATTCTATCCCTTTTGGCAATCGTATTGGCTTCTACACTTATCGCTCTCAAGATGTCTTCTAATGTAAGTGGGGTTCTCTTTCTCTTAATTAATAAGCCATAAGAAGGACTAAAACCATCTAGGAATTTCTCTACTAGGGCCAAACCCCGTGGGGTCAAGGGAGGAGGAAGTGCATTATATATGATGTTGAACCTAATGCACCTGAACACTTTCTCCCCGCATTCCTTTGAGGTTCGCATACTCCGGCTGTGATTTGAAGAGGATTTTTCTTTATCTCCCACTTACTTATGAATGTCAAGGAAGATAAGGAGGTCGTGATGCCATTAGGGAGCATTTTTTGAACCATTTCAACTTCTCCTCCTAAACTTTGGGCAAACATTCTCCTTTTGATGGTCTCTCATCTTTATTTCTTGGTAATCAAAAGCATCATTCATTTTATCCACATGTTGTTGAGAAGTCGTAGGATGAGTTCCACTAAAAATGTGTGGGATCTTAGATTGGTAGTCCCGTGGTGATAGAAAATAGAGGTTGTGGTACTACTAGTGGGGTAGCCATGTTGCCATGATTCATGGTTGGGGAAACAAAGGAGGGTTAAGAGGTGGAGGGTTTACAAAAAGGAGGTAAAGGGTTAAATGGGAGGAAGGTGAACAAAGGATGTATGAATGGGGGTTGAAGTTGGTGAAGAAGGATTTTGTTGTAAGATGGATGAGTCTAAGATTATCATATTATCCAACTCGAGGATCTATTTCTAGACAAGCTTTGTTCTGTGGGTAAGTCGTAAAGGATATTTTGCAAGTTTTAAGGTTTTTAGGTAGGAACTGCTTTTTGAATTGGTCTCGCTATCAGTTGGGTTTTTAGATCTAGGAGACTTCCTAAGGATGCTTTCAAGATTGTCAAATACAGGAGGGTTTGGGTCATATGATTCATACCTATCTTTCTAGAAATGCACTTCACCCAAAATTCCGTAGAGGTTGAGCAGAGGAAAGTTGTGAAAAAAAAAAACCAATCATGGAAAGAAATACTTAATTCACAAATTATTCTTGAATGGGTTCGTCGAGGTTTAATGATATCAAGATTTCTCGGCACAATTTCCCTAGTGGAGTGTGTCGCAAACTAGTGGAATCAAAGGAAGTCTATTGAAAATAACAGTCACTTGTGGATGATTTTTAATTGTTTTATGGCTATCGTTGTCTACCATTAGCAACTGTGTACCATTATTGGCTAAAGACTTCCTGATCCATATAAGTTTAAATGAGGTTTCTTAGCTCTTGAGGAAATATTAATTTGTTTAATAACTCAATTTCAAGATAATGCCACTATGTTGGCTCCCCCGTGATCTGCAAGATTGGCAAGAACAACTCAGAGGGAACCACATCAAACAACTTTGGAGTCCAAGGACCTAGCCTTCCTAGACTGTGACAGGGCTCTCTTTTATTTATGTGTTTGTAAATGATACATTTTATGCTTTGTTTTCTCTCGATTTGTATTAGTTATGAAGTTCTGTGGACTATTTGTTTTATTTGGTCGATTAACGATTGTGTGATTAAGTGATTGAGTATTTCATTGAATAAGATAGACCTATGGATTGACATTAATCCATTGAGATATGGAGTAATAAAAGGATTTAATTGTTCATCAACTCTATAAGGGCTTAGGCAAGCTAGACATACCAAGTGGATCTCTTAGATTAGATGAAAATATGAAATGACAGAAGTTGTGAAATCAACAAAACTAAAGGTCACTTAAGAATCCTTTAACTCTACTTCAACAAGAAAAACCTTTAGGTAACTGCTTAAGACAAACCAAAGGAGTTGCAGCAAACCATAGATTTCTTTGGCCGTACCTAGCAGCAAACCTTAAGACAACAATCCGTAAATCCTAGAATTACTTTCAGACAAAGAAAACATTCAAGATAACAACAAGATAATTAAATAAGAATTAAGAATTCTTTTAATCAAACTAAAAAGACCTTTGAAACAATAGTTTAAGACAAACCGCAGGACAAAATAAACTACAGACTTCTTTGGTCGGACTCTACTAAGTAAACTTCAAAGAGGGCCTTAAAAATAACATTTTAAGCAAGACCAAAGGACGGGGCATACCATAGACTTCTTTCAAGTTGACTTACCTAATCATTTCCAAGGTAACAAGTCAGGGTGGAATTAGAGAGTAATTAAGAATTCTCTAAACAGAATTTTAAGAAAACATTAAGATGAAAGAAAGCAGACAAAATTAAGGTGCCAAGACAACATATCTAAATTTAAATTTTATGTCTCTTTTATCGCAGAAATAATGGGACAAATGGAAAATAAGGAAAACATTGACAAAGAAGGATAACTTCACCATTAACATAGCTCAAGAATATTTTGAACGTGCTTCGTATTATCGATGTCCAAAACGCTTACATTACTCTAAAATAATTCATGTACCAAAGTTTTATCAAACCAATGCATGTGCCTCATCAACTAGCTCAAGAACTACCAATCAACCAACCAACACTAAAAATGAATCATACATGCGTATTTATCTCAATGAGGAGGTTGCCCCAAGCTAGGGTTTGCATTTGTATTTAATATGCATTTAATGTATTTTTGACCTTTGAGACCATGAAAGACCCAAGAAATATCTCTGACTGACTCATCGTAATAATAACTCCTAACTTAACTACTAAGCTAATCTCTAGGATATATTTGACTTTTAAGTGATTTTCATTAACTTTACAATAACTCTGAGTCAAGCGTAAAATATCTCTGATCACGTAATTATCGGTGGATTGCCTTTATTTGAGCAAAAACAGCCAGAAAGGTGGCAAATGCCTCGAAGAAGTAATTTTTGTTTTTCTTTATCATTCGGATCTATCTTCTCCGTGTTAATCTGCCTTTGATTTGTCTTTAAACCTTGATTAGCTTTAAAACTTGGATTTACTTCTTGTCACACTATCTAGTTGCTTTAGTCTCGATTTTTCTCCTTTAAATCCTTTAATCGCTCGCGTTTTCTCTTTAATCCGGATTTTGTCTTCATTCTGCTCTTCTAATCTTGATTTTCTATGCTTTGTCCTTAACCTATGATTTAACCTTTGACCTCTTCCTCCTGATCGTTCTTCATTTTCTAGGCCCAAATCCTCTTAATGAAAACAAGACACTCTAGATCGTCACCCGCAACATTATTTAACAATTTTTGGACTTTTAGAATGTGTTTTGCATTCATACCTCGGCCACCTCGCGCATTTAAAAAAAAATCATTAATAAAAACCTCCGTGTTTGTGGGTTTTCCGTAGTTGTTTGGCTTATTTGTGTCGTTTGAGCGCGTGTATCTTGTATTGTGCCGATTTTGGTTTATCGCACATGAGGTATTTGGAATGTTTGAATGGTATGGTGGTTTTGGGTTTCGTTGCAGAGAAAGGCAATTTTCGCATGGAGCAAAGGTGGTAAGTGGGTTTGGGTGATGGATGCAAATGCCATAGAATGGGAAACGCGTGGTGGGAGGTACGAGTAGCAATACCGCCTTATTGCAAGGCTAGAGTTGCTAACCCTTGGGTGGGATGGGGAGAGATTCCTAGGCCGTTGGATGGAGGGGCAAGATCCTCGACAGTGGGTTTTGTGGATAGATGAAGTACGGTAAGTTAGACGGGGCCTAGGTTTATATAATAAAGCTAGGGGTATTTGTTTATACGCGGGGTTTGGGTTTTAAACATAACCAGGTTTTATGAAGTGGGCTCTTAAGTCAAGAAGGTGGTTATGGCTTTTGAAGTGAAGATTAAAGTATATATAAGGGTTTATTTAATTAAAACATAGTTTTAATTAAAAAAGGAATGGGTCCCGAATGATCTAATTTTATTTAGAAACAATGTAAAAGGACTTTTTACATTGTTTTAGTATAATAAGGGAAAGTGATGAAGGTAAAGGGGTTTAAGAGAAAATTAAAATGTAAAGGTGAGAATGAGAGACTTAGAAAACACATGGAATTTCGTGATCATGAGTGGGTGCTTTGAGAGAAGAAAATGAGAGATAATAGATAGGTAAAAAAAAATATAATGAAGGTAGTAAGATTTCTAAGAGATGATATTCAAGGAATGTTATTTTTAGCACCGGATAAAACCATGGGGCTATCTGCAGGCAAAGCAGAATATCGATGACTAACACCATCGGTTTCAAATACGTACTTAGAGTCCACCGTTCAAATCTCTCCGCAGCTTCACACGACATACTTACCGAGAAAGGAAAATCTCGCCTGGGCCTTTCCCAAATCCCAAGCCAGAAATATCGACAATTCTGGGTCTCTCATCACAAACTCGAAGCTATCTACCTATTACATCGATGAATGAGAGGGTCAACACCGTGAGGAGGAGATCATCCACATAGAGAACTAGAACGAGAGGCTCTTCTTCTATCAACCTTAAAATAAAGGTTTGGATCGCATTACTTTGAGTGAAGCCCAACTTCATCAAGTAGCTATCTATCCTCTCATACCAAGACCTAGGGTATTTCTTCAACCCATAAAGGTATTTCTTCAACCTTCATACATAGGTTTCTCTATCTCGACTTCGAACCCCAAAGGTTGCTCCACATACACCTCTTCCTTTATAGAACCTGCGTAAAAGTACCTTCATATCCATCCGATGGAGACTCCATACTTGCATTGCAATAAGGGAAATGATAGATCCGATGGTGGCATAGTTGGTCACCGGTGCAAATATATCGTCATAATCTATGGCGTTCTTTAGAGAAGCCTCTGATAGCAAATCTTTCCTTGTAATTTTTAGAACTACCATCAGATCCATGCTTGATCTTATAGAGCCATTTCGAGGTAACAATGCATTGGTCCTCCACTCTGCAGGACCACTTCCCAAACATCATTTTTCATAATGGACTCATATTATTTGTGCATGCAGACCTTCCAAACTTCGATGCTTTATGGCTTCTTCAAATGATCCAAAGCTCATATTGTACAATTGTACTCATGGCCGCTAGATGCCCTTGGTATTTATTTGGCTTCTTTCTACTTCGAATGTCCCCTTGTGGAAATATGTCTCGTAATCTACGAGAGTATCCATGAGCCATGAGGGTCTTCTCTTATTTGAAGGAGGTGATCAATAGGATCCATAGGCCCTTCAACATCGGGCATCAGCTCATCCTTCAACACTTCCTCGCTCCCCTATTCACCTTCTTTGTCTTCCTTAGAGCTAGGAATATTTCACTTTTCTTTGAGAATAACATCTTCATCGAAGGTGACATCGTGGCATATCTCCACTTCTCTTTTACTAGGCACACAGATTCTATAGCCCCTCGAAGTTTCACTATAACCCACAAACATTCCCTTCTTTCCATAAGCATCCAACTTGTTTTCTTTTCTTTTGGCACAAGGAAAGTAAATAACAACCAAAAACTCTAAAATGAGAAATGTTAAGTTTCTTACCAGAGAAGACTTTCTGGGGAGTTTTGGAGTCTGTGAGAGGAATGCAGTATCTATTTTGAATGTACACAACAATGTTTACAACTTCTCCCCATGTAAAACTTCGGAAGACCTTGGTCACATAGCATGGCTTGGGAAACTTCCACAATCGTCTTGTTATTTCTTTCTTAAACACCATTTTTCTTAGGAGAATACGCAAATTATGGTCTCCCCAATGCCTTATTCTCCTCGCAAAATTCATTGAATTCATTTGACTCATACTTGATCCCATTGTCGATCTCAAAATTTGATTCTCTTCTCGGTTTGATTTTTCTACCAAGGCCTTGAAGGCACGAAACCATTTGAATGATTCATCCTTCTTCTTCAAGAAATATATCTGTGTCTTGTGGGGATAAGTCATCTCAGAAACTCTCATGTAACAGAACATCCTCCCCAAGGATGTCAGTATCATACCAACAAATCGCAGTGTATCAAGTGCAATATACATTGGGTTGTCTTTGTGACACTAGAGGGGAATGGTCCCCTTGTATGCTTCCCTTCAACACAACCCTAACATATAACTTCATGATCATATCTAAACGCACACTCTCCGTCACCACCTTCTTACTTGGGAAGGGCTTTGTGATGAAGGTGGAAACCCTCCGGTGCTACAACTCGCTTGGACGAATTGTGAACACCGACATAGCCCCTAATGGACTACCTCCAACTCGGTAGAGTGTATCAACTCAAAAAACCAATAGTAATAAATTGAAGTTCTTCTTCAAGATGCGTATCTTTCCATCAACGAATGCCACTTTGAACCCTTTGTCTTCCATTTGCTGAAATAGACACAAATTTCTTCTTCAAATTAGGTACGACAACACATCTTGTAAACGGAAAGAACTTGACCTTGAGATAAATGAAGGGTCAGTCCCCGTCCCTTTCAATGGATAGGTGGCATTATCTCCAAGGATAATTTCTCAGTTAGTATCCTTCTCTACAATCAAATCGTAGAGGTCTTTATAACCAAAGGAGGTGTCGTTAAGCACCACTATCAATTAACCGTACATCCAGAAGCCTGAGGAGACAAATAGAAGGTAGATACAAGAATATATTCATTTTCTTATTATCAACAACATTAGACTCATTGTACCTCGGGAATTTTCGACCTCTTGAAAGGTTTCCCATTTCCACTACGATCAAAGGAAGCCTTCCTTTTCCTTGAACTTGTTGTTCCTTTTATTTCCATTCCCCTCCGGGTTGTTGTTGTCGTCATCCCCGGGAGAGCCTTTCCATTGGGGCACTCTCTTGCATAGTGACCAGAATTGTTACAAGTGGGTAACATCTCCTTCCTTACTTTGGGCCCTCTCACTATGGTTTTGATTGTGCCACTCATGGTTCTTCTTCTTTGCTTGGAGGGACAAAGGCGTAGGGTCACCATTTACTAGAGGGATGAACTCTCTCCATCATTCTTGTCTCTCGAGTGCATCTAGTCAGCAATTCATCAAAATTAGAATCATATTATTATTACATCTAGTATTGAAGACATACCAAGCACCGTGAGACCTCCAAACACAATGAGAACCATATCTCGATCAACTATTTCTTCTCCAATAGCTAGAAGATTGTTCCCTTTATTTCAAGAGCCTCTTAAAATAGGATTGAATGGATTAATCCTTTCTCTTCGATATTATTCAATTGATCCTTGAAGAAAATAACTTGATTAGCATCGCCATCCCCGAACATGATAACCATCTTATCATACATCTCTTTAGATGTGCTCACCATAAATTTAAGAAATTGCGTTTTCAGAATAATCTGATAATCATCTTTGCTTTGATTTCCTTTTCTATACTTAGTCTTTGTGGCGCAGTGCATTTGATGGAGGCTCTTGAATTCACCGCACGCCAAATCTAAGGACATATTCCATGCATGATAATCGTACTTATCATGCAATTTATCAATTGACTTGAAACCCTTATAAAGTTGAGGAGGCCATTGGTCCTTGATAGGATTTCTTCTTCAAAGTGATTACCTCTCACACTAGCTTGGAATTTGTCTTCACCTCATTCCCCGATACCATGTTAAATTTAGATAGACATGGAGTGTTCTATGCTTAATTAAAATTTACTTCAATCTTTCTTAGGCCTCGATTCAAATTAGAAATCATACATAAACATGAAATTAAAATGTTGATAGAACATAATAATAGATCTAAAGAAGACAAGCACAATAGATCATATTTTACAATTCTTCTTGTCTATAAAAGATATAGGATAGTGTGTGTTACTAAGAGTCAACAGATGCTTCAGCCAAAGAAAGTCTTTCTGGGGACGTTCAACCCTCCAAGTGTCACACACACAACCCTCAAAGACAACTCATCAAAAGTCAATGTTGGTCAACCAAAATTCAACGCAGGATAGTCAACAAAGTTAACACTACAGACAGGGCTTCACTAAACTACCTCCTTTTTCCTTGTTTTTTGTGCCCAAGTGTATGGCCTTCAAATATCGTACTTGTTTGGTGATTGAAGGTCAACGGCCAAGGTTGACCATGGTCAACGCTAGTCAACACTTTGTAAAACAACTCTGTACCGCATCTCTGCATTTTCCCTAGCTTTAGCTCGCACGTGTGAAGGAAAGAGGCCTCCAAAGGCTATCCAACCAATCACATCAAAATGAGAGAATGTATGATGAGATGATGAGAAAATGACCTCCAAGTCTCTCTAATTTATATCCATCAATGAGGGTGGGGTGACACATCCATTAGGCTTGTGAGCCTACACTGACAAATCTGCCGACCTGTGTACATGTGTGGAAAATAAATTCAAAATATATGTTCGCTTCTATCCAAACAAGATGATATTTTTGATCAATATTTCACTAATCTAAAAGAGAAATCCAACAAAAATATCATCATCATATGAGTGAAACATGGATTTTGTACCTAGTTTCCCAAAATTAACAAATGCTTGAATCCACACTCCAATTCCAAAACTCTTTTACTCAAATCTCCATCGAAGTCCATGGTCCACAAACCACTTTTTTCATCAGACTCTCGAAAATCAGATGTATGAACTTTATCATGCTTCGAGAAACCATGTTACCAAAGATTTTTTCTTTCACTATTTCATCTCTTTTTTGGAATGATGTGTTGGTGCTGAAGTCAATTGGCATTTTTTCATGACCGCATTTTCCATTTCTAAAATAGAATTTGAAACTATGGCTTTTCTTTTTCTTAAATCAAATCCTCAAAGATGTCAAAATTCATCATTGAATTACAAACGACTCTAAATCAGGATACATAAAAGGGATGATTATTAGGCTTTTATCAACTACTAATCATGTACTTCATTTACTTCTTTCAAGATAGTTTCATGAGTTTCCCAATGACGAGAATGCTAGCATATGAAAATTCAAGTTGTAATAGTACTTATTTTTCTCCCCCATGACTAGAGAAACATTCCATATGGGAAGGATACGCCGCATCAACATCCATGATGACATTCTTGGCTCGATTTTGCTTTAAATATAAATTAACGTAGAAATTAGCTAATAAATCACTTATTCACCGAAGATTAACCTCGGTCATATATCAATTTCGAATTGCATACATAACACATAACCTTTCTTCTACAATTAATCGTCACATGCGGAAATAATGAAGCAATCTCACATCAATTCAATCACACATTAATCCGCATGTATGGGGAAAGCCTATAGTCAAAACCTTATGAATATTGTGTATATTATAATGGAGAAATCAAGTAACCAAACAAGTACAATACCTCACAAGTACTCAAGACTTTCTCATGAAGTTACTCAATTCAGCTTGGTTTTGAACAAGTCTCGGTTCAAACACACCACTAATCGCTCGTCTTCTATTGCGCAATCATGGCTCGTATATGAAGAGGTTCAAGGTTCGAATCCCCTTGCCTTGATTGCGCAAATTGTCATGGACAATTCCTCCAAGTGTAATGTAACCATGCAAAACCAATCTACCAACTCGATAGCTTTACTCACCTCTTTTCATCTACCTCTTCTCCACCTGTCTCTTACCGAATCGATCACAGTAATTTGTAGTGAATCGAAGTGTTCTTGAGTTGACTAATGAGTTAATATTTAGTAAATTAAATATTATTTAATTTACTCCATCATATTCAGTTGATTATATGTTAATTAATCCCAACTAGTTCAACTAAACAAACAGAACACAACTCCACTATCTCCGTCCTTCCGTTAACTCCCTCCAAAACTCCCCGCCATCAAGTTCAATCGAAGCCAACCATGCAAGATGCCATCAAACCCTAGGAACCACGTGATTCCTTGAAGCCGCTTGCATGAGCCACCTCCATGACTCAAACTTCGAAGTGCGCCAAGAGAGTAAACTCGTTGTTTATAGTCTAAATATTATTAAGGGTACAATATTTCGATCTGCCAGGCTTTTAGGAGAGCGGCCTAAAAATAGCCTCACCCAGTCAACTTACAAGCTAAGGGTCTCATCTATTTCTTTACCGACATGACGCAATGCTCCAAGAATCTCAAATCGGAATCCTCAAATCATGCTCCGTATAGCGTCTAAAAATAGACATAGTCTAAAAACAGACTTTTTGCGCCGTGACTCGCCTCGATGGCCCACTGGTGAAAGGCGACTTCACTGTCACCAAGCCCATCATCTTGCCGATTCTCAACACCTCTCCTCAAAGACATGGATTTATCCAATCCTTATCCTCGCTCGTGGAATTCGAACTTCTGTTCTCGGTGAGCGCCTCTGCCGCATGCTCGCATCCCGATCCTCCGTGGGAACATAAGGAAAGCATCATGATCCTCCGCCGAACACAATCTCCTCGATGTGATGGTACCTCGATGTCGATATGTTTGGACCTATCATGAAAATCGGATTAGCCGAGAGCTTGATGCACCGTTATCAAGCGTAGATCACCGTAGGCTCCAAATGCAACCCGAACAAACTCCGCGAGGATCTTCCTCATCCAAATACCTCACATGCAAATGTCAGCCGCCATGTACTCGCCTCTCGTTGAACCGAGTGCCACAGACCGTCTGCACGTAAAACGCTCGTCGACCCAATGTCGAAAACTCCTCCGGTGAAGTGCTCTTCCTGGGCCTCTGGTTGGGCCCCCCGCCCAACTGCACGTTGAAACCAGCTTCACTCCATCCTCCGTTCGTGGCCTACAGACCATATCCCGATGTGCCTTCGATATAGCGCAATACATGCTCGCCCGCTCTCCAAAAGAGCTTGGTAGGCTTAACCATAGCTTGCGAAAGCCGGTTAATCGCATAGCATATATCGGGTCGAGTATTGACCAAATACATCAACGACCCCACCAATCGAAGTCGATAGACAAGGCATCCACTACCTCCTCCGAAGTAGCATCTCCTTCCTCCATCCTCCAGGAAGAGGCACAACAGCTTGCACGCAGTTGTTGAACCTCTTGGGGACCCCCCGGCATACTTGCTCGAGAAACAAACAATCCTCAATCGCGCCGCCAAATCTCCAATCCCAGAAACAATGAAGGATGCCTGTGTCTCATCTCAAACTCGTGCAAGATCCTCCCCGCATGAAAGTAACAACCGCTCGTCGCGCTCAAAATCGTATCATCTACACAAGGGTGACGATGATCACGCCTTCCTCCACCACAACTGCACAGTTTGATCCGCCTCACTCTTGGAGAATCCAAGTCTTGAAGTAGCCGTTCATCCGAGTGTACCAAGCACGAGGTGCTTGTCGTGCCTCATACAAAGGTTTCCTCTTGAGCTTCCGCACACATGTGCGCACTCACCGCCGAAGATCTCAAAACCTTCGTGCTGCTCTATGTACACCCTTCTCAACAACTCCATTGAGGAACACAAGCCACATCCATCCGATGAATGTGCCACCGTCCGCGTCGAGAGAGCAAGGATCGTCCGTATGGAAGAGTACCTGCGACAGGCAAAAGTCTCCTCATAGTCAATCTCGATCCGTGAGAAGCCACGGCCACAACCGCCTTGTACTTCTCCACACTCCCGTCGCCCGCTTCACCTTGTAGATCCATCGCGAACCTACAACCGATTTCCCAACCGGTCTGGGGACAATCTCCTACGATCGTCTCGATGATCGAATCATATTCTTCGATCATGGCACTTCAACTCATGCGGTTCCTCCACAGCTCTCAAAAGAGGATGGCCTCCGTCACAACACATTGACTCATAAGAGCCATGTATCTAGTATCAGTCAGGTGACTCGTCTCCGTTCGCGCTCGGTGGCCGTAGGTGGTCCCACAACCTTCGCATCCCGAGCGCGGGGCCGCTCAGCTCGTAGTGCGCATGCGCCCTCTCGATGGTTGGTGCCGCCTGGTGGTTTCTTCCACTTCCGAACCTCCTCTTGTGGTCGATCCACACCGGAAGCTCCTCTCAGGAACCAATGTTTCCTCCTCATCTGCATGCAAGTGTAGCTCCCTCTCAAGCGAACACCGCATGGCTTTCTCCTCCCGGAATTTTATATCCCGTCGCACACGTCTTGCGACCGTCCGGCACATACACCCGATAGTTGTGAGGTGTATCAAAGGTACCACAAATATTCCAACTTCAAATAGCTTGGATCCGGGGCCTTTTCCTCGCATCCTTCTTCGTCACATGCATGTAGACAGGAGATCCAAAAATCCGCAAATGGGAAATATCAGCCCTTGCCGAATAAGCCTCCTCTCGGTGTACTCATGCCAAGAACCTTGTGAGGACAACAAGCCCGTACACACTCGTATCGCATGCTCGTTGTACCCCCACAAGTGAAGGGGTAGGCTCGATCATGCAACATCGCCCGGCGGGCAACACCCACGAATGCTCGTTCTTCTGCCTGGGGCCCCACCCCGTCTCCGCCGTGGGTTATGGGGTGCGATGAGCTCTCTCCGAACCTTCGCGTCGTTGCAACTCCTGAATTCACAGCAGATGAATTCACCACCGTTATCACCCTGAGCAATCACCTTCTTCCTCGACCTTCTCACTGCTTTAACTCGTCGTAACTTCTCACACGTACGCTTCTTCGACATGAAGAAGATCCAAGACTTCGAGAGAAATCATCAACAAAGATCACATAATACTTGTGCTTTGTCATTTAAGCAATCGAGAAAGGACCAATCGTCATAGAACTCTCTCAAGGATCGTCGTGCGCGATCATCCTTCTCGTGAAAGGTGGCTTTCACATACTTCCCTAAAGTACACCCCTTGCACCCAGACCGACCGCGCAAGGGTGCCCTTAGGAAGTCCAAGAGAAATCACGTTGCACCCTTTCAAAGTTCTCCATGGTGGAAGATGGCCCAATCTCCCGTGCCATAGTTCGCCCTCATCATCCCTACCACCACTTCTCCGCCTTTCATGCCATAGCTGCGTTAGCCATCTACCCGCAATCGACAGCGTCCCGAGTTCGAACTCCCTATTTCCGGTTCTCCAGCAGTCTTGCACGTTGCCAGAAAGCTTTTCCCTTCGCCGAAGACCACATCATAACCCTTATCCTCCAACATTGCCACCGAAACTGTGTTCTTCTTCAATCCTTGCACATGCATGACATCCTTTAAGACAAAGGGTTTACCGTACCCTCTCGAAAGGACACGGTACGATACTCGCCGCACCGTATCTACCGTCATCGCCCATCTCGATGTGCATACCCAAATCCTTGTCCTCCGGGGACCGAGAAAACTCGATCTCCCGTCATATGAAATGACGATCGTCGTTCAAGAACCGCACCGATCCCATCACACTTGAAACCAAGCATGCACCGCGGGAAAAGTCAAGCTCGAACCGTGAAGCCAAAGCTTCTCCATCCGCATCTTCCCGCTTGCTTGTTCTTCTTCTTCCTTGGACAATTGGTAGCATAATGTCCGTGATCAAGTAAGGCAAAGGAAAACATTTCACTTTCGCTATATCCCGGCTTCTTGCCCTCACTTCCGCGAATGAGAGGTTTTTGTATTCTTCCCTTTCTTAGCTTTGGACACCAAAGTATAGCTTTTCTTCATCGCCCCTTGATGAAGATCCATCTTGTGCAGTCCTCCTTATCTCCTCCCCGCATGATCCGCCCAAAGTGCCTCTATCCCGCGCCTTTCTCCCGACCATCGACACCATTCATATGAGTGCTGCTCTCCTTCTAAGACCAAGGAGAGCCGGTGTCGACCATATCCTTCATCGACAGTGAACTCCCACACTTCCCGCCCATTCGCATCGAGTGAACTTCGTGAGGTACGTAGCGATATTGTCGCCCTTCTCCATCTTGATGTTCCCGAGCTTGTCTTTGAGCGCCGCCTTCCTTGGTCACTCATTCGAATAGATCCGTCAAAGCTTTCCACATTAAAATATGGAGTAGTTTTCCATGCAGGCCGGATACAATATGATCCTTGACGCCCAAATGTGATCCTTCGACATTTCGCGATCTTCTTTTGCCATGCATCGGCTCGTAGCCGCATCAAGGCTTTGGGACATCCGCATCCACGAACTCCTTCGTACCATTATCTTCTAACACTGCCTCCATTCGATCTTTCCATGCAACATAGTTCGAACTCAGCTTTCATGAGCATGGTTATTTGAAGTCAAACTATTGAAAGAAGACATCTTTTCGAACACCGGCACCAAGAAGAACAACCTTCGCAAAATTCGAATTCCAAACTCCAAGCTCTATCGTCTCCGACTCACACCAGAACAAATTATTTCCAAATCGAGATTTAATCGTTGTGCTGGCTTTCACCGCATCTTTCACCTCATAAAGAAGGATAACATTCCGTAGGCGACTCGGCCCGCATGCGTACTCTGCCCAGGGAACAAGTTTGCAATCACCGTAATAGACTTCCGACAATTAATTCGCTCCTCGATACTATGAAATTAGCGTAAAATAAATCACTTATTCACCGAAGATTAACCCGTCACATATCACTCGAATTGTATACATAAATATTATGGTCCTTTCTGGTACTAATTGTCACATGCGGAAATAACAGAAGCAATCTCACATCAATTCAATCACACATTAACTCAAGATATGAAAGCCTATAGCTGAAAACCCGCGCTATTGTGTATATTATAATGGAGAAATCAAGTAACCAAACAAGTATAATATTCTTGCGTGCTTCCAAGATTTCTCAAGAAGTTACCTACACTCCAGCTTAAGCCTTCTGAACAAGTCTCGGTTCAAAATACACTCACTAATCGCTTTCTCAAGGTTTCTATCATAAGTAATCATGTATCGTCGAGCAAGTGAAGAGGTTCAAGGTTCGAATCCCCTTGCTCGATTGGTGCGCAATTGTCATGGACAATTCCTCCAAGTGTAATGCAAATCTCATGCAAAACCAATCTACCAACCGATAGTTTACTCACCTTTTCATCTACCTCTTCCATCGGTTCCACCGAATCGATCATGCATCGTAGTGAATCAAGTGTTCTTGAGTTGAATAATGAGTTAATATTTAGTAAATTAAATATTATTTAATTTACTCCACTCATATCTAGTTGATTGTTAGTTAACTAATCAAATGAAGTTCAACTAAAAACAAACAGAACACAACTCCACCATTCATTCCGTTAACTCCTCCAAAACTCCTCATCAAGTTCAATCAAGCCAACCATGCAAGATGCCATCAAACCCTGTGAACCACGTGATTCCTTGCAGTCAGCTTGCATGAGCCACCTCCATGACTCAAATCGAAGTGCCAAGAGAGTAAACCTGGTTGCTTATAGTCTAAATATTATTAAGGGGTACAATATTTCGACTTCCATGTGCTTTTAGGAGAGCACTTTAAAAATAGCCTCACCCAGTCAACTTACAAGCTAAGGGTCTCATCTATTTCTTTGACCGACATGACGCAATGCTCCAAGAATCTCCAAGTCGGAATTCGAAATCATGCTCCGTATAGAGGTCTAAAAATAGACATAGTCTAAAAAATAAGACTTTGCGCCATAATTTCGCCTCGCGCCCACTGGTGAAAGGCGACTTCACTGTCACCAAGCTCCATCATCTTGCCGCATTCTCAACATCCACTAGGTCCTTAATGAGGCCAAGACATTTCACTCTCCCCCGAATCAAATGAATAAAAGATCATGATAAGGTCATGGTCATCCAAGCCTAATCTATCCATAATGGCCTTTGGCATAAGGTTATGAGAGGCTCGAAATCAAGCATGGTGTTATGGAGGATAAAATCATGGATTTTGAGGCTGGCTTAGATAAAATGGAGGAACCTCACCATCTTCTAGATCACCATCATCGCCAGGACCAAACAGAAGCTTCTAGTGATCATCACTCACATTAACCATGTCAAACATTTGATCCACTTTCTAAGCAAGTTAGCTACTTGAACTTTGTACTGTACTCTTCGATCATTTCGCTTGTAGGAATGGAGACTTTCAATTTGGTAATTTCATTTTCAAGACTAAAAGAGCAGAATGTTTTACCTCTTTCAAGGGTGAATATTTCTTTTTGGTCTCGATTTTGTGTGAAGTCTCCTTCTTTTTTCCCTCCATATTGGACTTCCTTATCATTTCTATGACCGTTGGAGGAATATTCATTTCCTTTAGCATGATTAGGAACAAAAAATATTTTGTCTTTACTTTGATTTAGAGTAGTGGTTTCTTTTATGATGAGCATCTACTTGAGCATTTTCCGTTGTTTTTTCCGATTGGAGGTTATAGAGCATTCCTACTCTCAAAACATATTACTTACACTTAGGAAAGAGAATTATGATATCCTCCCGATCACTTTCCATCCACACCGATAACATGTCATCATTTGACAAGACATATTGTTGATCATCTCAAGGCACAAATTTCCTCGCAAAACAAATTGTATGAGGAAAACAGGTTGTTGATTTTCCTCAAATAAAAGATTCTCGCTAGAAATTTCTTCTTCATATTATTCGTCGTGTCTTCGTAGTTATGCTAAAATTGAGGTGAATTTTCGCTGAATTTTGGATCCCGACCCTCTATTCCCTTTGCTTGATCCTATATCGAGGTTATTGATTTTGTCCTAAATTGGGATTTTTGAGGGTTCGCCCATTCATTAACGATGGACATTTTATCCATCATATTTCAATGGCATTGACTGCTGTACTGTTCTTTCTCCGATGTAGTTTTTAGATGTTTTGATATTTACTCTTTTCCATCTTGATTTTAGAATTATTTCCGTTATCAAATTAGCTTCCACGCTGCCTGTTTCTCTCCATTTCTTCACATTAGTTGATAGCTTCTTTCCTCAACCGATAAGCCATGTCAAGACATCGAAACCATGAGGGTAATGAAGTACAAGGCATGGAAGAGGCTTAATATTCTTAGAATTGAACCATATATTTTATTATTTAATATATTGTAAGTCTTGGATATTCTATTTGGATTCCTTTTCAAGGCGTTACACCGAGCTAGAATCTACAATGAAGCTAATAATAAATAATAATAGAGAGACTTTCTTCTTCCCATTTCACACCAAACAAGTCAACTGCCTGTTTCAGTACCTACCGAACCAAATTTCCTCATAGAGCAGAACCATTTTCTTATCCTCTTTGATAAACTCTCGTTCAATTATGTATCTTGGAATCATCATTATCAATCTATTCAAGATCTATGAAATCAACCAATTGCAAGTGTCATGTTGATACAGCAACCTCGATGTTCCATAAAAAAGGAAGTCTCTAACCATAGTTCTCCGAGGTATCATGTTGAGTTTTTGAGGTAGGAACAACTAAAAATATTGCTATGACTAATGGAGGAGGTGGTGGAGGTGTCGATGGAGTGAAAATTTACAAGAGGTAATGATGGAATGAAAGGAAGGGAGATGATGTAACAGACAGGCTGCACGACAATTGGTGGAAGCAAAATCTTGTTACTCATATTGGTAATAAGCTTATGAAGTTTCTTGAACGATCCACCAAAGCCTTTAAGTTTTTAGAAATTAGACCACAGTTCGCTATCAACTTTAATAAAGACTCATAAAATAGCAATGGTGTCAAAATAAAAAGGATCAAATATGTTTTCTCAAAAGAAAGGTTTCAAACTTATACCCAAAAGATTCTTCATATTCTTAATTATAAAAATTCCTTCGAAACAATTTCTTGCATGCAAGGAATTTGATTGGAAAAGTGGAGGAATAGCTCTTCCAAATTTTCGAGACTTGTTTTATGATTTCTTAAAAGACTTCAACATTTCATTCACAATTGGTGAGATTTAACGGATTTTACTCTGTGTCTTTTAAAAGCCAACTTAGATATGAATTTTGGACTTTGGCTCAAATTTCAAGATTTTACCATTAATGCTAGAGCTTATTACCTATACTGTCCTTCATAGACTAAAGAACATTCCAGGAAATTTTTGCAATCACTTCCTTGGTGTCAAAACATGTTGTCTTCCAACTTCCTGGTTACTCAGTATGGGATTGGTGTATAAACGCTGTGCTTTAGGTCATGTAGCTTTCCAACAGACCATAGTAGGGCTCTATAATTGTCAATTTGAAGTCGAATGGGATGACCTGGATATCTATTGATTTTGTACAGATATGTAAGCTATAAGAATTTTTTGATGTTTTGGATGTTGGATAGGAAAGCTGTTGAGGAGGCTAGTTCAGGTTTTAAGTCCAGCTCCAAGGTCAATTTTCGTAGAATGTGGGGTGAGGCTAGATAGGTATTTTGGAAAGTATTCTTAATTTTTCATTGAGTAGATGAAGGGATAAAGAGTATAGAATGAGAACTTAGTGAATTCATTCATTTAAGCATAGATATATCATTTAAACCTTGTCTAAAACAAGAGCATGAATAGACATGATTTTTGCTTATAACCAGCAGATAATACATGGAAAAATGTATTTGGAAGAGGAAAATATATAATTTAACATGAATAGATAAAATACGTGAGAAATGTCAAATGCTCCAATGCATACCAAGACGCCTCTCAACACAAGTTCAGAAGATTATCTTGATTTCATTCCAAAATTTTGTTACAATAGCCCTAACGTGAAATAAGTCTATCCAACCCAAAAAAGACTAAAGGGAGCCTACTTATAGAAAATATGGAACCATGAAACCCTCATAAGGTTGAGACTGCATCCAAAATGCATCATATATACATGAGATTAGTCATTTCCTAGATTCTAGGGAGGTTAGAAACCATTCCCAAAAATTCAAGCAGAACTTAGAGTGTGTCCTTACATTGCACCATATGCCCTCATGATAAAAGGAAAACAACCGAATTACTCTAATGCCAACTCAT
Organism: Pinus albicaulis; assembly: GCA_034641835.2. Classification (NCBI taxonomy): domain Eukaryota; kingdom Viridiplantae; phylum Streptophyta; class Pinopsida; order Pinales; family Pinaceae; genus Pinus; species Pinus albicaulis. The sequence goes on from JAXQQM020078512.1 coordinate 86,542, forward strand.
AGGACAGTAAAAACCCTAATTTTTATATTTTTAGCTCTGACAAGTGTCCTAAGTGTTACACCATTTTTTTGGTCATCTAACCTACAACAATAGGATGGACCCAAGTATTACCATGTAATCAGCTTTTACTCCTATGAAATTGCTTGGATTATGTTAAAACAGAAACTCCCAAAAGGAAATATTAAACAAACCTATATTTGTTCGATTTTTCCTCATGGAATAATTAATTAAACCATAATTTAATTATTATTCCCAAATATGTTTAACTCCAAAATCAAAGAAATTAATTAGATAAACCTTTATTTATCTTATTATTTTTCTAGGAATAATTATTTAAACTCATTTAGATGATATTCCTTGTTAAATATGACCAAATCACCCACAAATAATTAAATAAATCACTATTTATTTAATTATCTTTCAACCACTTCCTTAAATAATTAAATAAATCATTATTTATTTGATTATCTTCTAACCACTTCCTTAAAAGATAAATAAATCATTTATTTATTTATTTTTTGACAAATTAAGGGATTTGACCCAAGCTTCAATACCTTTTTCCCTCCAACAAATATAAATATTCCATAAAAGTGGATCTAGATCCGGTTAACCCATGCACCAAGATCTAGAATGACCCAATATTTTGTTATAAATAGGGAGGGTTTTTCCTACCATTATTCACCTTTTTTTTGCCTATTAGATCACTCCGGGATCTACACACTTGGTCACTCATTTTCTACCACTGCTATGTCTTTGAGTTCCATTTCAGTGGTGGGTTTTCTACACCAACAAGAGAGAGAAATCTTAGATCCGAAGCGCTCGAAACTTCCAAGAACCCATCCCACTCGAGGAGAATTGGATACGCCTTCTTGTTTTCCTCCTGTGTGCCCTATTAATATAAAAATTTTTCAAAAATCGTTCTTGTCTTGTCTATTGGTATATGGAGAAAGCCTCCTTATTTTTTCTCGCTTAATGTCTTTTCCATGCATAGATCCTGCTTCAAGAAATTTCTCTTTATGTCTAACTAACCGTTAATATCCGAAGATATTGCTGTACCTACTTTTGTTGTTAGGGCTAATAGCTATGCGTAGCTAAAGTGGTCCTTTTTCGTACACTTCGAAAAAAATGATTCATACTAACAAATGGCGACTCCACACGGTTTTAAATTACGACCGCCGTCGTCATATTCCCTCGCATATCCACTACTTCGTACCCTGTGGCTTCCTTTTTCACCGTTTATTTTTCCTATTTTTATGTTGTTTTTCTCACATAAAACCCTAAAACACAAAATTTCTAACTTCCGTGTGTTTTTGGCCCTATTGCGTGTAAGCGACACCACCGCAACCGAGGCTAAGAATTTTTCTTCGAAAATCTTCCGCCGAGACAACCGAACGAGGGGTCGCACTTTCGTCCATAACCTCGCGACTCCAGACTCTCCGTGTCGCACTTTTCTGCCCCTTTTTCGCGACTCCGCACCGAAATGCCTTCCAAACTGCGACCACGCGCCTTTTTCAAAGGATTTTTCTTCTCGTCTCCGCCCGCGCTCGTCGTGTCTTCCACCTCTCGTCTCGCCCTCGCTTTCGACCAAGTCTCCGATCTCCGTTTACTCATCTATGGAACCCAGCCCCCGTGCTTTAGTACCCCTCCCAATTTTTTGAAGAGTTTTAGCCGTTTCACCGTTCGTCGTAGCCTTGTACCCTCCTTTTTTGTATCCGTTAACCCTTTCGTATCCATTGAAATCAGCTTCCTTTTCTACCTCTCAAATCACCTCCTCGAAGGATTTTTTGATCTACTTTAGGGCCTCCACCTTGCCCCTCCGTATTTTGTCACTTCTTCCTTCACCTACCTTGCCTCTCGCTTCTCGTCGATCCGCACCTCTTTTCGGGGCCGCCTTATCCTTTAGATCCCTATCCCTTTCGACCTTAGATCTATTGGCCTCTTTTCCGTGTGTTTTGCCCAGATTTTTCCTTCTTTTCGATTAGTTTTGAGAGACCGCCTTTCTAAGTTAGATAGATGCACAAGTAGTCGTTATTTTTCCTCGTTATTTCGCATTATATATATTGTTCTCTATAGGTTTATTTAAACACAAGAAGACACTTTTTTTCTTGCTCTCAAAACTTTAAAGGGTTTAAAAATTAAAATTAACGCACGCCACACACCGACCCTAAGCGAAGAAGCGCTCGGTTAACACCGCTCGGCAAAGACCCCCAAATCAATTGTCACCGCACCTTTTCTTCGCCCTTGGACCTCAATTGATTCGTCTCTTCGCTCGTTCGTTTCCTTCTTCTCGTCGGCTATCATACAAATAAGGCGCCTTTTCCCGAGACTTCTTGGCCTTCACCTCGCTTCCGTCAATCGACCTACTCCGACCCGCCGTCGTCGAGCCAGCCCCTCCTCCAAGTCCGCACTCCAACTCTCTCCTCGATTCACCTGCCCCTTCTCCTCCTCGGCTCCCTCCCCTACCACCATGTCTAGTCTAGGGCCCAACGCGGCGGTTCTCCCGCCCCCAATGCCGGCTCGACTACTAGCGGAACCACCACGAATGACCCCCGCCACCCCCTCGTCGCCGTACACGGTGCCTCAACCTCCCCGATTTCAACTCGCCTGATCAATGACCTTGTCCACCACGATGTTGGTTGGCCTCGCCATGCCAACCAAGCTCTTCCAACATCCCTAAATTCGAAGGCCAAGTCAAGAAGATCCAACCAATCATGTCCGATCTTTCCACATGTGGTGTTCCTCCAATTCCATTACCGATGACTCCATCCGTCTTGCTGTTCCAACGCACGCTCATCGACGAAGCTTCTAAATGGTATGTTGAACGAGCCACCTCTTCCCATACCACCTTTGCGACCTCGCTCGTGCCTTTTTTGTCTTATTTGTACTCTCCCTCTCCGATACGACACCGGGCACCCGAGCTCTTTTGACTTCCTTCAAGCAACTTTCAACCCGCCTTTCCGCCCATGTTCAGAATGGCGAAGAAGACGGAGCTTATGCTGAGCCCCTCCCTCGAAGACTCCAAGCTATATGGATCGGTTCTTTCGCACCCTTCTCCGACTCCCACGCAAGGATGTCGCCTCCCATTTTCTCAAACCGAAGAAGTCGCCCTCCAAATAGCCTTGAACATGATCTTAATTTACGCCGCTCCGGTTATGTTTATACCATTCTTCCCCGACCTCTCAGCCCTATGGCGCTAACGCCCCGGGGGCATCTCATTCCGCCGATGGTATCGTTGGAGCCCTTTCCCATCCATACGCTCAACCTCCTATGGGCTATGGTCTCCCCCGTGAGGCCGCCGCCCTCCTCCAAAGACTCTTCCCCTCCTTTAGCATGTATCCGTGACACGCATGCTCTCCTTTGCCCAACCTCCTCGCTACCCCAATGTTGCCCAACCTAACCACTACCTTTATCCGGTGTTCTCTAGTCACCAGCCTCTTTCAGCATATGCGCTTCCCCATCTCTCGCTCCTCCAAACCCGTTAGTCAAAGACTTTCATGTGCCTCCTCCAGCAAGTATTTGCACAAACAGGCGCGACTAACTCTCTTCTCAAAGAAGGAGATAACCCAAACCACCGCCACTGGGACTCGTGACTCAATCCCCGGTGTGGACCCTAACACTACCAACCAAAGAACAGTACACCTTTGTACCCAGTCAAGGTGCCACCTCGCACAAATAAGCCTTTGTTCGTGCTGCGTGTTTATGGTCATTACACCCACGATCGTCTCCCTCTTACCCCGCGTATGCGTGGTGGGAGTCTCAAGCCACATTGTGCGCACACCACGCTCCCCTCATGCTCCTCCCAATGTGGGTCATCACTCAACCACCGTTTACCGATCCTTTCCCTCGGCTAAAGGATCTGTGGCTACCCAACCGCCCGACACCGCCACCCCCCTTCCCTTCGGTTCCTCCGATTGGCCGTATCCTTATGACGTGACCATCCTTCCCCGACCGTCGACCTTCACCTTCAAACTCGGTCTCGCCACATTCTACCTCCTCGCTCACCGCCCGAGCCTCCTTCTTCAAAGTACAGAGCTCTTTTCGACACCGAATGGCCTCTTACATATCCCTCAACCCAAAGTTGAGGTTCATACTGTGATTCCTAGAGGACCATTACGTCGAAATGCTACTTCCGGTCGAGTTGCTCATTCGCATAAAGATAGTAGATGATTTGGCGCAATCTCCCGCCACCATTTCCACACCGGAACCTCCTTTTTTCCCAAAAGAAGGCTCTACTATCTCGCCGTGGGGCACCGTAGATCCTTGCTGATGACCAAATGATTGTTTTCGACGCCACCTCTATCGCGACCATCCTCCTCTTCCTCCTTCCATCGCCCAAATCGTTCAAAATCGGGAACGTCAACGTGTCCCGACATCATCGATGAGGGGGCATCCACCACGTGATGTCCGCTTCGGTTTGGAAGCAACTCGATCCTCGAGTCGGCCCCTTCCACGATCGACCCTTCGAGCGTGGGACTCGTCATGCCTCCCACCCCGTTGGCCTCGTTTCGTAATTGTCCTATCACCCCTCGCCGCAAGACCGTTTCTGCGTTGATGTCGAAGTCATCGACGCCCGCTAGACCACAACATTCTATCAGCGAAGCCACACCCGGCGTTGGGCGGGGTTCCGTCGTCCCATCCGCGTCTTTCGCAAGATGTCTTTCCCCATAATGGAAAGATAACACACGACCAGCTTGACATATCATGAGCCAAAATCTTCGTACCTCCCTAGACGACCATCTCTTCCGCAGCTGTCACAAATCAAGACTTTGACCGTTGTCTCCTTGCCATAAAGATTCCTCCTCGCTTGGAACTTTCCTAACCTTCCTCCTCGTCACCGATCCCAGCTCATCGAATGTTTGCATGATGCAATCGTCTCAAAGCTGCCCGTAAGCGGCCGCCCTTGGCTAGTCGTGCTAACCCCCTCGCCCTCCGCAAACCCGCTTCCCAGCTATTCGATCTCGGCCTACCCCGACCCTCCTCCTTCTCGGCCCTCCTCATACCGGGTATCCCCGAACCCCTTTATCCTCTCGGACCTGCTCCTCTCGGCCTTAACCATCTAGAGCCGTCCCACCGGCCATTACCCCTCCGGTCGACACCGTTCCTAGCTCCCCCACCAGAGTGCACACTTCGCACCCGCTGGCACACCCTCTCTTCCCAAATTGACCCTTGGGACTCCCGTCATACCGATCCTCCGGGCCCCACCTTGCCCTCGGTCAACCCAAACCTTATATTGTCACACCGATTCAATCGTTCCCCACACTTCTCCCCGATGCATCGGCTCGGGGCCACCTCAATGAACCATCACAGTACCGGCCGGGTAAGAAGGGGAAAATTCCCACAAGGGGGCATCAAAGGACAAGGTCGCTCAAAAAAAACCCGCGTTTTCCTTCCTCACCTGTGCCATACCACCCAAAGAAGCCAGTGATGTTTTCGGTCATGCCTCCCATACCTGCCCCGACTGCTTCATCTCAAGCCCATGGTTAATGTCACGTTCCCCGAGTCCGCGGTCCCGTGCTTCTGCTCCTTCCGCGACCGCGGCCAAGAACCCAAAGACTATTCACACCAACCGCCCCTATGCTTTGTGTGATCTCCATGGCCATTACACCCATCTTTGTCCTCGCCTCGAGGACCGCACCTCTATCGCCGCGTCCAATTAAATTCGAGGCCAAGCGCAATGAGTCCACCTCTCCCTATTTGCGCATTCTACTTCGCAGAACTACCGTACATGACTACTCCCATCGACACCCCCCTCCCCGATGTCGAGATAACCCGAGCTTTCGTCCGAAACATTTTTTACCTATCATCATCCATGAGACCCCTGGGAACATTCCATCCGAATCCTCCTCGTTGTTTCACTTGACCTTCCTTCGCCGATCCTCTGGTCACAATACCTGTGAGATCCTCTTTATCTACTTACTCTTTGGTCACCCCTTGTGACGATGCGCATGTGAACCTCTTCTCATGATGATGATTCCGATCACTTCACCTCACATCGGTGGTCTTTCTCTCCACCAAATACCCCATCTTCTATCGCGATGACGACATTATGGAAAAAAAAATCCCACCCCCGACGTTATCTATTCCCCTTACATCGAACCCATGCGTACGTGTAACACTTTTTGATAAAAGCGTAACAAATTTTTTGCGTTAAGCGTAGTAGAAGTTTGTAGCCATTTTTGAAGTACTTTTAGGAGTCCAAATCCACCCCGAAAGAACTATGGAACTAGCCCTATATTTCTAGTTTCCATAACATCTTGAATTTTGCAAAATTACCAATGGTAAGGTCTCCAAAAGTTCGTTCGCCAAGGTTACTCAATGACAGAAAGGCCACCAAAAGTGGCGAAACATAGAAAATAAGTCTTTTTTTTTCCTTTTCTACAAAAATTGAAGCCCGAAAATGAAAACAGGTTCCCGATATGTGATGTACTCATAAAAACGCCATCCAACCATATAATAAAATCATCATTTGGATGCCCCTAAAATGTTGCAAATTTTTTTGCATACGCTTCGTGAGGAGGAATTTCCATATTTGTGCAAAAATCACGTACTAAAATTCTTCAAAAATTCTCAAATTTGGTTTTTTAGCATCATGACTGATGTACAACATCCAAGGAGGCTTCAGCCAACAAATATAAGCTACCCTTCTCTTTAAAGCTTCAATTTATTTTTTCTTTGGTCCTTTCCCGCTTGTTTTAGCCTTATTTCTAGAAATTATATTCCTGTGCGATAGTAATTTTCCATGTGTATTTGCGCTTGTCAGATTCTTTATCTCTTCAAGAGCTCAAAAGTTAATTTATCCTTGCCAACCAGATTTATTTGTATTGATTTATTCCATAGTTATTAGCTCATCAAAATAACCTTTAGGTGGATGAGCTAACTGCCTTTCTATTTCCAACGCCCTCTTTGAGGCCTCTTTATTTACTTTTGGCTATGTTTTAGTCACAATGTCATGCATTTTATCAACATATATGATCTAGATTACCTTTACCTTTATCTCATTTTCAGTATGGCTTATGTTTTCTTTATCGCTTTCTTTACCTTCAATCAAAATTCTCGTGTCAGAGGGAAAGTGATTGAGAATTAGTAACGGAGAAGATATTCCTCAACTCTATAAGCTTCCTCATCCTTCTCCCCAATTATCTCTTCAAATTATTTGATCTCAACCTACTCTACCACTTTAACCTCCAAATGGCGCTCGTTCACCGTGTTGGTGCAAAGGTGTTTCATCTTAATGCATGAGAGCTTGCTCCTCTATTTCACTTTGTTTAAAGGGTGTCATGTAAGCACACTTTATAGATTTGGGAAATTACACGTGTCTCTTTTCCTTCTCATAGGTATGGGTAAAATCAATAAACCTAGGAGCCTTTGAAATCTAAGTTTGTGTGCTACAAGAGCAACCTCCATTAATTGTGCCAATGGGTGTTAGATGGTGATGGTGTGCTATGCATGATAGGAGGGCTAGTGGTGGGAATTGCTACTACTCTTTCCATGAAGGTTTCCCAAGTCATATTGATGGATGAAAGGTGATGCAACGCAATGAGTTTGACCAAACCATGATGAAAAATACTTGGGTAATGATCTTGTTTTTCGCTTCTCCGAACCTTTTCACTATTTTAATCAAACTTCTATAAAAGTAATGTGGGAAGTCAAGATTTAGTAGAAGGAATGCATCAACAACCCGATATGGTACATATACAACCTAGAAATTCTCCCTTCACATGTGAAATACTTCATTATTAAAATCATCAAAGGAGAATATTTGTTATGAGGCCTGAAAGGGGAAGAGGTACTGTTCTCTTCCCTAGCATGAGGTTTGAGAAATTGCTCAGATTTTCCAAGGTCTAAGTCCAGTTCTTTGAACCACTTTTCTCAATGAATAGGAATACCGTTGTGTATGAAATCATATATGCTAATATTTTAAACTCTACATCCGTAATGATGACCTTTCCCATGTTGGTATTATAAATAAGCTTCTCGTAAGTTGAATATGATATCCTTCCTCCATGATCTTCTCACAAAACCTCAAACATCCAAATTCTCTCAAAACATCTTTGGCTCAGGGTGGAAGCATCATTTCTTGCATGGTTCAAAGCCGTTTAATCTTAGGTGGCACCCTCCCTCGAATGTTTTCTTCCCACTCTCCATCTTGTCTATCACAGGATGAACCCTAGTGTGACTAATGGGTATGTATAGTGTAATTTGGGAAAAGTGGAGTATAGGGATGGGGTAGACTTAAAGGGTGAGAGATTAAGTGTTTTAAAGCCAAGAAAATTCTGATAAAAAATTTAGAGATAGGCTTGCGATTTGGCCCATGTTATGAGTGAAATGTGAATGATGTGATGCTGTATTGGAAAATGAGGGAAACACAGAATTTCTCAGTTTAACACTTAAAAACAATCTAAAAAATTAGGTTTGTGAAAATGGCTCTTAGGAAGGATAGGATGGTGGGGAGATGGGAGTATGATGTATGTGGAAGGTAGGATAGTTTAGATGAGAGGGTTAGGGTTTGTTTCATTGAATCTTTCAATGATATGAAGAAATGAAAATATAATGGAGTATGGAGTGAGTATGAAAATCAAGGTAAGTTGCTAATTTGACCACAGGAGGGTATAAGAAGTTGAATTACTATTGTAATAGTTCTAAGAACTCGATGCCAACAAGTCTTGAGCTTGTTTGAGTGTTTGGAGCCCAAAAACCCAAAACTAAACTCTTTCCAGAATCGTAACACCATGTAGTAGAAGCGTAATAGTCGCTCTCCAAAATCGTAATAGTCGCTTCCGGGTATGTAACAAATGTTCCAAAAACGTGACATAGGATTCGAAACGTAACAAAGGCTCCACAAGTGTAACAAAGTGCGCATACATAACAACTTGTTCCTTGAGTAATTCATTTCCCTTGTTTCGAACCCTCGACTCACTAAGGAGTGCAATGAGGTAAGAGAGGAGCTCTACCATAAAAAAAAAAAAAAGAGAATAATGAGTTTGGATGAGCTTCTTTTTCCTTTATAAGCTTTGAAATGAATTTTTATTCGTAGTGAAAAAAAATAAGACATTTTTTCCTTTTGAAATATTGTGACATTAAAACAATTTTTTTAAATAAGACAACTTGTCTTACTTTTTCTCCCAAGTATTCCAAATTCTCTTCAAAGACTGTGGAGTGAAATGGTTAATGTTTGTTTGTTTGATGAAAAATTAGACTTTTTCAAAGGAAAACAATGACACCTAGACACTGTATCTAGATGAGATGGAGTGAATGACCTAAACTTCTAAATGATAATGAATGAGATGACCTTTAAGTGATGATGGCCATGGATGAGATGGGGGGAGCAACATTTCCGACCTAGACTCTTCAAAGGACAAAATTTATTTTGAAAACTTGTTTGAAAAGACTAAAATTTTTTTTACTATGAATACCAGAAAATTGACCGAAAGAGTACGTTTGATCACCCATATTGACGCTAACACAAAGTATGTACACTCACTAGTATGAAATAATGATTGCAATTTTGTATTTTTCCCTCCACTTCACTAGAGAATTCGAATTAAATGCATGATTGGGGCTGGTTTAGTAATTGTAGTAGTTATTTGAGAGTTATTTGAGCTACAATAGTTATGACTAATCAATTGAACTCATAATGATTCTATTCTAGACTATATTCCCAAATAACTAACTTTCACTAAAGATAAACCTACATCTGAGATCCTAGCCACCAAAACAATACAACTCTACATCTAGCCCACAAACGCAAAATTATTGACTTAACTATGTGACTTCTCCATGTCACTCCTCAGCTAACTACTTGCCAACTCATTCCGCCGAAGTGGAAAATTCAAATTTCTATTCGACTAGGCACAAATCAAATTAAAACTTTTTCTGCTACAATTTAACACCCCTCCTACAAGAAAAGAAAGAGAATAACCCCAATCCTCGCTCCTATGGAACTCAACCACTCTTGGTGCAAATACTTTTTCAAAATTTATGCTCTTAATCCCCCATAGGAATTTACATCAGAACATAAAAATCCTCCTCTACACAATAACGACGTTATGGTACTTGATGTCTATATGATTTGGACCTATCATGAAACCATGGATTTTCATAAAGTTTTATACAACTATGATTATCGTCAATGATCAATGTAGGAAGGCATCCTCGACATTGAAGAGACTCCATCAGATCTTCCCAATTCAAATAGATTTTCATGTTGCTTGACTAGTAGCCATATACTCAGCCTCTCATGAGCTTAGTGCTATGGGGTTCTTGTTTCCTCACGATCAAGAAAATGTTGTGGACCGACATCGAAGAATGATCCTTATGTGCTCTTCATATCCGAGGGACTCCTTGCCTAATCCACATTCAGAATTCTTGGAGCTTAACTCCATCAATATTCCTATACTATAAACCAAAGTATATATTGTGCCTTGAGGCATCTAAGAACATGTTTTGTTGCTTTCTAGTGAAGCTTGGTAAGATCCACTCATAAATTGGACTAAGTCAAGTTCATTAAAATAAATATTGGGCCTATGTTCACCAAGTAGATAAAGGACCCCACCAACTATCTATATATAGGGGTTCTATCTACTTCCTCACCTATAGAATCATCCTCTTTCCTCTAGTGAGTACCAAGAGGAGTGTCCATGGGTTTTCAATCCTACATATGAAATATATGAAGGATTTCGTAGGTGTACTTACCATGTCCAAAAAATATCTCTCCATATCCTTGTCACATCTACAAGCCAAGGAAGTAGTGGGTCAAACCAATATAATCCATCTCATACTTGCTCTCGGTCCTTCGTGCAATACTAGATCAACCTTTCATCTCCTCGTCAATATCAAATCATACACATATAGGACTAAGATGAGCAAATATAGCCATCTACCAGAATGTAGTAGAGATTGGCATATGATTCACTTCAGTGAAGCCCAATCCACCTAAAATAAGAATATATGAGTTTACCAAGCATGAGTTGCCTCATTGAGACCATAGAGGGCTCTCTTTGGAGACTACACACATGTCTCCCTACTAAAGGTCTCAAACCCTTAGGTTTCAATGTAGATATCTTCCTCAAATACTCCAATAGAAGTGTAGTCTTAACATCAATTTGATGGATCCTCCACCAAAACTTTGCTGCAAATGAAAGCATGGTACCGATAAATGAGTATCTTTCCACAAGGGAAAATGTCTCCTCATAATAAACCCCCCACCACTTGTGAGAATCCCTTTGGCCACAAATATGGCCTTGTACTTCTCAACACTCATCAACTTCATGTTTCATCTTATACACCCACCCCGAGCCAATAATTGATTTTCCCTCAAGTCTAGGCATAACCTCCTAAGTATCATTCTTCATGATGGAGTCATACTCCTCCACCATGGTATCTACCCACACTGCCAGGGAAACAACCTCTTTCAAAAGAAGATAGCTCAAAATTAATGAACTATTACATGAGTGAAATATATCCGGTTTATCTCTTTAGTGATATCTTCTCTATCTACGTAAGGAGCTAGATCTCAAACCTACTCCTAAGCTTTACCAATCAATAAACCATCCTAGGTAATCTTCCTCCCTTCTCTAGAAGGCTCTGCCAGTGGGTGACTCCACTCGCCTTTCTCCGCACCTCCACATGTGGTTGTTCCACGTCATCCTCCTAGAATTTCCTATTACCTTTAAGCAATATCTCGACTCGTGAATATGTAGAAACCATATGAAAATTCCATGTAATAAAAGTAAAAACAATAACAACAACTTGATGGGACACTTATTCTAATTCAATGGTGGGAAAAACATTCTCTAGCTGGTGTTCATTTTATTAATATGGCTAAAGGAGATTACAAATGAAATGGCTACAACATTAAAGAGGAAAACAATATTTTGGCACATTTGTTTATGAACATAATGTAAAATTACAAGAAAAGGGAGATAAAAGGTTGCAGTGTTGTATTTGAGGAGGAAAATAATGGAAAATAATGGAAAACAATGAAAATATACACCACATTGATAAAAAGGCTTTCTTAGGACTGCCTTTGCAAGATTTTGCTCACATTTTTGGAGCTCTCTCATTATTCTCTCTCTCTCTCTCTCTCTCTCTCTCTCTCTCTCTCACTCTTGGACACTTAGAGTTTCATGGATCACTTTTTCATCGGGACTCAATAAAGGCAAGAAATAAGAAGGAGGAACTGCGGTGAGGAGTTATGAATCAAGTAGATACAACAGATTCTCTTGGAAGGCATCGATTTGCATGTATATTTTCCTTGATATATTTGGCATGCATGGTATTTCATGTGGTTCTTTATTGTCTGCATGGGATTTTTCCTGTGTGACAACGTATTTAGCTTAGCCTTTCCATTTCTAGATAGCCATGTTGTTGTGGAGTTCCTCATGTCTTGCTTAGCTAGATTACCGCAGGGATTCGTTTCAGGAGGTGGATATACGAACATTATTATTATTTATGACACATAATGGTTATATGTGTTGCCTTGGTTTAGGGCCTAGTGATATGGATTTGGATTACAAAGAACTCGAGAGGTGCCTCGATTTAGGGCCTGGTGATCCTGTGATTGGATTGCAAAGCTTGAGAGGTGGTTTCTGAATAGGAATAGAATCCCTACAATGAATGATGAGAAAGAGTGGTAACCTAGACGCAAGGGTGTATCGCCTGAGGGCCTAGTGACCCCCGATTCAAACCGTGGGTTGTGTACGTTCGAGAGACTAGGAGACAGTGAAAATTTCACGGTTTAGGCATAGAGAATACGGTGATATCCATGCTTAAAGGTACTAGTGATCAGGTGTATATCATGGTAAAGCCAATTTTGAAATGTTTATTATTCTGCCTAGTCCCGGATGATCACACCAAACTCGATTTCTATCGATGAAGGTGAGGTGGTTTAAATTTGGGATTCCCCGGTTGGTTTTTCGCCTTTAAGTTCCACATTCATGCTTGGAATATGAAAATATGGTTATTGGATGAAGAGAGACTTGGATAAGCCAATCTATGGTAGGTGGGAACATGGAAGTCCCATATTCGGTTGGTTTTTACACTCATTAATGAGAATCTCATTCATTTTGTATTTGATGTATACTCCACTAGTTATTATGTGATTTATTGTTGTATCCATGGTATTTCTATTGTTATTATGTTGGTTATAAGCATGTATTTTATCGTTGATGATGCATGGCTTTATCCATGTCTTTACTTGTAAATGAATTCACAATGTATTTATGGTCAAATAGATTGTATTAAAAGTTATGACATAAGGGTGCAATGTTTTTTAGCAATTATTAGATAAGTATGAGACCCCCATGTTTAATTATGTTGTTTATACATGTAGATGCAATGTTTGTGACATGTTTGACGAAATGCATGTCATGGCTAGGAGAGGTCCATATGAGCTCCAAATGATCCGATTGCTTTCGCACCTTTGTTTCTAATGTTATTTATATCATCCCCTATAGTTTCATAAAGTTTTATGCCAAAGGACTGGGTTTCAAATAAAAGGTGGAACAAAATATTTGAGTTGTTGGGCACACAACGGACCAAACTCAGTCCTCGTCATACTTTTTCCTTGGCATGCTCATGGCTGCAGCTTTAGCCACTACCTGCCTTGGCATGCTTGTGGCTAAGGCTCTAATTGGCAAAAATCCGGCCCCTCCCTCGGTGGTTCAAGGGCTTGGAAGATTGGGTTACCTCGAGAATGCTTTTGATGTCGAAAGGTTTTTTTTTTTTTCTTGTTTTTAAGGATTCCACTTCCTTAAGGCTTGCCCAGGAGGTTGAATCATATTATAGCCTCGCCACATGTTTACCTGTGTTGGCTGGATTACTTTGGTAGATGTGGGGAAGAGGGTGTTACATAGTGGTATCAAAGTATGGTTCAACTCTTGACCTGGAATGGGTGGTGTGTTGATCATGAGTTTATGTTGGTTGCATGCCTATGTATTATTCTTGTGGTCTATATGTGCTTGTTGCATTCATGTTGTGTGGGCCATGGTGGTAGTGGTGTAAGTTTCATGGAAGTGTTGATGGTGTTGTTATCAACATTTTGTCATGAGTGTATGACTCGGTTATGTGTTGCTCATGATTGTGTATTGTTTGTACATGCTTGTTTACATGTAGTGCATGTGCATTTATGTCAGCACATATTGCCGTCATGCTTGTGCATTATCCCGTATGCTTGCTTATGTGATATTGTATGGGACTTGCATTGGTTGTTCATGATTGGTTATACATGTTATGTGGGTGTGTATGGTTAATTTTTCATTTTTATGGTCAAATGTTGTTGTGCATAAGGTCATTGTATGAAATTGGTCATCATGATGATATTGTTATGATATGATGCTAATGTGTTGGTTGAGATAGAGCAAGGAGACAGATCAGGGCGATTTTCAACAATGGACTTTGGGGCAAGAGAGTATCGTCATACAAGTGCGTATGCTTGGCATGTAGGTATGTGACTATGGTTGTTGTAAGAATTAGGGTTACTTATGTGTTTTTCATTCTATTATTATTATGGTTACATATGTGATAAATACTGTTGATCAACGTAGTCATATGCATTATGGTTATGAGTATTCCTTTCATTCTATTGATGTTATGGTCACATACATTATAGATGCTAGTTTATTAGTGTGGTTATATGTACGTGTGTCGTATAGTCATGAATGATAGAAACTCACGATGGTGTTGTATTTCTATTTTTTTTCTATGTTAGATAACTTATATGTTGTTGATACATGTCATAAGCTAACTTGTTGTTCTTGTATGATAGCTTCTGATGATTAGGTTTATTGAATTAATATCTTGATGTTATATGTATCATGCTAATTTCTGACTTTTCCTATGTAGTTGGTTATGGTTATGCCATTAAGTTATGAGTCTACTAATTATGATAATGTGTGGTATTATGTCTAGATTGACCGTGCATATGTGATTGTATGCATTAATGAAATTTTTTTTTTATGAGTTTAGGGTGTGAACATGTTAGCTAGATATTGTTATGGATATCATGGCCTTATTTATGATTGGGTTGATATGTTGTGAAGTTATATAATGCTAATCTTGATTTATTTTGCAAACAAGACATCCTCCCCTTAGAAATATTAAGGTATGAGCTGCTTATGCTGTCTACTTTGTACTTGCATGTTTGATTATGTCGTCTATTTGGTGTTTGAGTTTTTGGTGTCTATTATGTTATTAGTATATTGTTTGAATGTTTGATTAAATACATGATATGCATATATGTAAATAATATTTCATGAATGAATGATTTTTTTGAAGATGGTTGTGCTAAAACATATGTGGCCGATATAGTTAGTATATGAGTGTAAGTAGGTGATAATTCAGGTTATAAATCCGATGAATTTGAATTGATTGTTGATTATGACATGGTTGTTAGTATTGCAAATGTTGATTTTGAATTGATAGATATGTTGTCTGGATGTTGATACATATGAGCCCATATGTGTCACATAGTAGCATGATCGTACAAAAAGGCAAGATAACTAGCTTATTGTTATGTTTATTTACGTGACCGACACTATGTGTTTATGGCAAGATGATATAGGATTGAATAGAAAAGAGATCAATATGGAGTTTGAAGAATACTTAGGTTGGAGTTTTCCTTTGGAAGTGTTGGGAAGCCATGGGGGGATTGATTCACATGGTGTTTTTTGGATAGCCTTGTGCTTTTAGTATTTTCTCGATTTGTTGAGTTTGATTTGCGGTTATGTTTATGTTTGGTGCAAGGCCTTGCCACTTTGTTTCGGTGTCGTATTGATTTTGGTTTCTCATGGTCTTCTTCTCGTTTGTTATTGCTCTTGTATTTTGTTTCGGTAGTCTTGGAGATTAGTTGGGGAAAGAGGAAAAGTACGGAGCCTTGCAGAGTTGTGGTACCCAATAAGTAATGAAATACACAAATGAAGCTGATGCATGAGTATGTGTAACAAAAGGTAAGAATATGAAATTTGGTTAGATTCATTGGGTCCATTGTGGTATGTGGATGGTGGTAGTACAAACATGAGAAAGGTAACCAAAAAATGTAAAGAAAATGGATCTAAGATGCTAGATTCTTTGGCTATGTTGGGAATCGTTGTTCTAAATTTTGTACACGTTGTGCATGGATGATGCTGAAGTTCTCTTAATTCAGACATTATGATATCTAGAAATTATGTTGTGACTACATTATGTTGATGTTTATATGTATACATGTATGTATGTATGTATTTATGTATGTCGTAGAAGGTCACCATGGATCATGCTTGTTTAATGTTAATGTTTATATGTGTGTGTGTGTGTATGTATATCATTTTCTTCCTGGCCACGATCGTGATTTATTTATGATTATATATATGTATCTATCTATGCATCTATGTCATTGTACAGATTTAAGGATCATTCTTGTGGGAGGAATACTAAGCCATGCAGTGAAATGAAATGAAGAGGTTCCTCGGATATGAGGAATCAACTAGAAAAGTAGCTTTGAAAGATTATGATGGTAGTATCATGACATGAATTTCTATTATATGCTTGTATTATGCCTATGTTTATGTTGGTGGACAGTAATGTTGAGGGGTACATCAATGAAGTGAAGGTGGTGGGTGGATTTGCCTGTTAGGATGAGGATAGTGGAAAGACACTAGAAGAAAGGTTGTTTGGGGAGTCGTGCTATGTGGCTCATGTATGTATATGAAAAATTGTTGTGTATATGTTGTGCATGTTGTTCATTTAGTGATTGTACCTATGGTGATGTGTAAATTTTGAATATGTAGTATTGTGTACATGATGTTGTGGCACCGTTGTATATATGGTGTATATTGCATATGCAACATAGGTATAGATGGTTTTTGTGTATACGTTAGATATGTAAAGTTGTGTACATACCATACTTTGTGCATGTTGGATATGCGGTATTGTGTGCATATGGTGATGTGTGCATGTTGGATATCTGTGTTGTGTATGTATGGTGCTAAAAATGTTGTATATGCAAAGTACATGTATATGGTTTTTTGTGTGTGTTTTACATATTGTGCTATGTACATATGGTGTTGGTGTGCATGATTGTACATGTGGTACTGTGTGCCCGTGTACATGTACATGTTGTATATGTGGTGTTGAATGCGGTGGTGCCATGTACACGTGTCATGCATGTGGTGTTGTGTACAGTTAGTGGCATGTACATTTATGCATGTGGTGATTTGTACCTATGGTTGTATGCATTGTATAGGTGGTGTTGGTAAGTATTTGCGTTGTGTATACGTTGTGTGTGCAGCCATGTACATGTGATGTTGTGCACACGTTGTGAAGGTAGTGTTGTGTACATGTTGTGCATATGGTGTTGGTGTATATGTGTCGTATTGGTGGGCATGTCGCATATGTTGTGTTGTGCTGCCATGTAGTACCATGTGTGTGCATGGTGTAGTCATGGTATCATGACATGTATATCTGCCAGTTGTACTCGCTTATGTTTATGTGTTGTGATGTATTGTACACCGGGTCTAGGCATGTGATTGTGATGTGTTGTACACTCGGTGTGGGTTTATGGTTATGTGGTGCCGTACACCTTGTATGCATGTACATTTTACATTTATGTGTTTCAGGCTGAGTAAAGAGAAGCAAGGGAACTATGTGCTTTCTAGGTGTGGCAATCAATCCGATGTGTGCAAGCGTAAAGAATAAAGGCAGAAGTAATGACCGACAGAGGATAAGCATTTGTGATTTCTTATTTTAGTTATATTATGCATTTGATCTATGATTCTAGCTTATGACAAACTTAAATGTGATTTATCATTGATTATGATTTATGGTGATTTCATGCGATTCATGATTTTAATTTATGATGGTTGCATTTCGAGCTAGCGAGATATTATATGCTTATACATAATGATTTGATCAAACAACCTATTGGACTTGTTATGATAGAAATGCACAGAATGCAAGTGTACTTTATTGATGAGCTACCAATGAGGCATGATATGAATTTTTTTCAATTTATTTTGAATCTAAAGGGAATTATGTGCCTTGTACAGAAGCATGCAATGCTCGATTGAGTGATTGAAACCGACCGCAAGAACTAGCAAACTGGCCAACAAAAGAATTGGAACATGCAACGATATGTTGGTAAATCACTTCGGAGCAGTATTATGGGACACCGGTACCCAATAGTGTCCATTGATTTCCATGAGCATGCTATGACCAAGATGATGGTTTTGAGTGCGTGTATATGCCTTGTTTCTTGTATCTTCGATGCGAGGAAGCGTTCCAAGGATGGATCGCTCAAGATAGGGGATGTCGAGGAACTTGGAAGTTGAGTGGCTACACGGTGGCGGGGATTACTAGATTTCCTTAGGACTATGTGGTAGCAGTAGAAGGGTGTTGAGGATGGATTTTTTTTTATTGTTGAGCATTTCTAGAGTGGAATCATATACACATTGGGAGTGTGACTGGAACAATGAGTCCGTAATTGTCTACCGAGGGTACAGCAGCATGATTGTAGCGATGGACATTGGATGCGCTTGACTTTAGCAATGGATTCTAGACTTCATGGGAAGGAAGTGAATTTCGGTATTAATTTTAGGGTGGAGGTGCAGCCTATGGATTCCTCGTTGTTAATAGAAGAATTGTATCCTTTTATTTGTTGGTTGAGAAAATGTGTATATGTATATGTGCATATTATGTAAATACCATAATGAGATGTGTTATAAAGCTCCAATACATGGTATGATTTTCATGATGGCTTTTTATTTTGAGTATGGTTATCTTTGTAAACACGGTAATGATATGTGTTATAAAGCTCCATATGTAACATGTTTTATTTTTAGGAAGTTTGCTAGTTTTATTTGTCATTTAACACCGAGGACGGTGTTCCCCCAAGGGGGATGGTTCTCAGAACAACTCGATGAAAATTCCATGTAATAAAAGTAAAACAATAAATCACTCGCTTGATGGGACACTTATTCCAAGATTAATGGTGGGAAAAAAAAATCCTAGCCATTGTTCATTTTACTATTATGACTAAAGTAAAATGGCAAAGGAAATGGCTAAGGGCATTGCAGAGAAAAAAATCGGGCACATTTATTTATGAAAATATGGAAATTAGGAGAAAAAATGGTAGGATGAAGGTCACAGGTTTCATGTGATGACGAAAATGAAGGAAAATAATGGAAAATGAAGAAATAGAGGCTCTATTTATAAAAAGGCTTCTAAGGATAATTTGGCAAGATTTTGCTCACATTTTTGGAGCCATCTCATTATTCTCTCTCTCTCTCTCTCTCTCTCTCTCTCTCTCTCTCTCTCTATCTCTCTCAGACACTTAGAGTTTCTGGAGCACTTGGCATTGGACCAAGAAAGGCAGAAACCATGAAGAAGGAGGAAGTAAGCAAGGAGGAGTAGGAATCAAGTAGCTACAACATGATTCTTCGTAGGTATCAATTTGCATGTGTATTTTCTCGTTAGATTTGGCATGCATGGTATTCCATGTGTCTTTTTATGTCTTGGAATGAGTTTTTTCCAGGTGACATCGTATTCAACCTAGACTTATTTTCTGATGTCATGTTGTTTGTGAGTTAATGACCCTTATTTTAAAATGATTACCGTAGGATTCAATCTTGAGTGAGGTGGATCTCTCGATTATTATTATTATTTATGACACAAACCATTTTATGTGTTCCCAGCTTTTTAGGCCTAGTGATCCCAAGTTTGTATTGTGGTAAATCCTAAGAGTGTTTCCTCATTAGGGCCTATCGATCCAATATTGATTGTGGTAAAGTCTGAGAGGTGATTTCCTTGATTATGCCTAGGAATCCTTTCGGTGAATTTGTAGGACATACGGTAAAACCTAGAGGGTGGTGTATTAGATTAGGTACTAGTGACCCCCGATTCAGATCGTGCTGCAAAGAAACTTGAGAGACTAGGAGACAGAAAATTTCACGACTTAGGCGAAGAAAATCCGATATCCATGCTTATTTTGGCCTAGTGATCGAGTGTATATCACTATAAAGAAAAAATTTTGTGACATATTTATCGTGTTGGATTAGTGATCCAGGATGGATCGCGTAAATCCATATTTAAATCGCGACGGTGAGGTGGCTTAGCCCTGGGATGCCCCGGCTGGTTTTTCGATTTAAGTCCCACATTCATGCTTGGAATATGGCACGGGGTGATTGGTCAAGAGAAACTTTGGCCTGTGCAATCTATAGTCGTGTGGTACGTAAGGGAGCAACTTATTATGTAAGGGAGATATTCTTCTTATCGATTATCGATAATTAAGATGCCCCATGTTTAATTATGTTGTTTATACATGTAGATGTAATGCTTATGACATGTTTCCGACGAAATTCTGGCCATGGTTAGGAGGGTTCCATATGATTTACCGATGATGTGATCGTTTTCCTACCTTTTTTAATGTTAATCATCCCCTACCATTTCATGATGTAATGGGAAGTGACTCCGGGCTAAAAGGTGGCACAAATATCGGAGCCGCAGCACAAAATCGACCAAACCGAGCCCTAGCTACCACTCGTCTTGGCATTCCTACTGCTATAATATTTTATTCACTACCTTTTGCATTGTAGAATTCCTCGCGGCCAGGGTTCAAAATTGGTCAAAATTTAGTCTCCTGTGGTTCAAAGGCGGAAGGTTGGGTTACTCTTGAGGTTGTTTTTTATGATGTGTATGTGTGTGTTTATGTTTCCATTAGTTCCACTTCCTTAAGGTCATCTAGAGGTTGAACCATATATTAGTATCCCTCATCACATGTTTACCCCAATCGTCTGCTACTTGCAGATGTGGGAAGAGGGTGTTACGTAATCTACCCTAGGATCCTCCTTTGGAGCTAGAATCTCCTCCTATGATGGTATGCTCAACTCTCACTCTAGAGAGTTCCTCATGGATTTATTCTTATCAAATATCACATCCCTCCTCATCACAAATATCCCGAGTGATGCATGTACACTTATAAATATGAGGTGTCTCCGTGTATCCTACAAATATCCCCCTCTCTCAGTGAACTGAAACTTTTTTCCTACTATCTTTGGAGACATGAAAATAGAATATGGATCAAAAAATGTGAAAGTGGGAAGACACATGTTATTTTCTCTCGCTGAAATACTCTTCTGTGTAATCATCCTAAGAATTTCTTGAGGGTTCATGTCTCCGCAAATAAAATTTGTGTCAGTAAGTTTATGCTCACATGGACAGTGGAACCATGTTCAGTGCAAAATTGCCTAGAAACCCCAAGACTCTATTTTTTCCTCTCTACAACCCTATTTTGTTGTGGGTTTTGGGGTGAAATAAACTTCTTCTAATACCCTCAACACATAATTCTTTGAATGCATCGTACACATACTCTCCTCCATTATCACTGTGGATTTAATTTTACTCAAACTTCCCATTTTCAACTAAGGATTTAAATTCAACAAACTTTTGAATAAACCTCATATTTCTTTCTTCTATGAAATAGATCCAA
The DNA here is from genome assembly GCA_034641835.2 of Pinus albicaulis. NCBI lineage: Eukaryota > Viridiplantae > Streptophyta > Pinopsida > Pinales > Pinaceae > Pinus > Pinus albicaulis. The sequence goes on from JAXQQM020078512.1 coordinate 107,999, forward strand.
AATTTTTAAAATCATCACTAAAGATCACATAATAGCTATGCATTGAAGTTGAGACCGTGGGAAATGGTCCACACACATTTGAGTGAACTTTCTCCAAGATGGTTCCAAATCTTCTTATCTTAGGTTTGGAAGGAGGATTTAAAACATTTTCCAAGAATGCATCCCTTTCAAACATCATGTTGATCGAGGATTAATTTTGGAATACTAGTGGTGATATGTTGCATTATTTTCAAATCTCCATGGTGTAGATGTCCCGTACACCTATGCCGTAGTTCTCCAACATTCCTGCCTTGAAATATTTTCTCATTTTGCTACTCAATGTAGTGCATGCATCCACCTCTAACTTGTATATATTTTTAACTCCGAACACCAATTTGTTTTACTTGTCCAAGAGAAACATGCTTTAGATATTCCTTCCCTCTATTAAACACTACATCATATCCTTTGTCGTCAAGTAAACCATAGAAACTAGATTTTTCTTCGGACCAAGCATATACATTACATTATTTAGGTGAATATGTGAGCCGTACCTTAAAGGTGATAATTCCAATCCCTTTGGTACTACACCTTCCATCATCTCCAAGCTCTTATGTGTAATTGTAGATTCTTATCCTATAATATGTTGAAGAAATCCTTATTTCATGTCATAATAAATGAAGTACTAAAGTCTAAGTACCACACACCTCATACAATACTTACCATGCAATAAATGAGGGTGAAATCCAACCGAATCGTGATGTGAGAGCATATCCCCGTTTCCGTCGTAGGCTTCTACTTTATTTCCTCGTGTGGACAATTGGTTACAATTCTACACTAAGTATGTTGAAAGAATTTAATTTTACCGAGATATTTCTTTCTTGCCATGGTTCTGGCTGAAATATTCCTTGCCCTTGGCCTTCTTACCTTAGATTTCTTTCCTTCAACCATGAAAAGCTTTCTTCCTCACTGGCCGATGTGACTCTTCGTAGTGTTTCTTCTAATCTCCTCCGCACCAAGTCGTACCTCAAAGTCTCTCCCAACTGGGAGCTTATCTATTCCAATAAATGAATCTTGATAGTTTTTCCAAGACTTTGGAAGACCAAGGAGTGCTAAGCTCACAAGTTTAGATGGCGAAACAATCTCTCAATCTCCAAGTTCATCTCTCACCTAAGTGAACTGGATAGGTATTTAATAATAGTTTCATTTTTCATTCATTCAAATGTTCTTGATATTATCTCTAAATTCTAGATTCTTGGCATCACTCTTTCGAATAGGTCTATGAAAATTTTCCACATTGCAAAACAATCTCCTTTCCATGCAAATTTGAAACCACATGGTCTTTGAATCCCTCCGTGATAATCCTCTTTTTCCTTTTCAATATATTTCTTCCACCGAACCAAAAATTGTGCATATGATGATTTTGGTTTTGGAATATCTATTTTTGTATATTCTAATACTCCATTGTCATCCAACAAAATTTAATTCTATTTTTCTAAGTGCAAAAATTTGAATTTCTTGCAATGCATACTTCCAAGCTCAATCCATTGAAATATATTTGTCTTCAACACTGAAGAAATACTTTCACCACAAATCCGTTATTCAAAATTTATTCGAGAGATGGTCATGAACTTGGTTTCTATGTAGTTTTCAATAGCTCTGATACCATGTAGAAAACAACTAAAATTTGTAATGCTAATGAATTTAGATTCAAAACAGATAAAAATTTATTCCAATCAATCTACTAAAGATAAAACAAACAATTTAAACACATACAATCATTTAATCATAATGAACACAATTTTTATCGGGGAACCCAACTAGGAAAACTCCTCCTCTCGTTTTTATTATATCATATGAGAAAAAATATATATTACAATGACAATCTCAATGCTTGAAGCTCAACCCCGCACCGCAATATCGATCTCCTCCCGAGTCTACTTCCGTCATTACTCGTCAACAAATGCCTCGTCTCCTCCCATTTCCTCGCGTACATCCTACCTCTAAAGAATAGATGTTCATATTTCCTGTGGCATCCCATGAGAAATGGATCACCTACTACGTGCAAACTTTGCACATTTTCCAAAGGTACAATAATGATTACACTTATTCAATTTTTCCTCCACTTCACTAGGAAATGTGAATTGAATGCATGACTAGGGATATTTAGTAAATTTACTAGTTAATTGAGCGTTGGTTGAGTTTAAAATAATTACAACTATTCAACTAAACTCAAACTGACTCTATTCTAGACCATTAGAGCTCAAATAATTTAATTTCACTAAAGAAAACACGTTGTGATAGTTGATATTAGCCACCTACTTGCACACAAATCTACTTAGCACACAAAATTGTATTGAATGTCTTAATTTGAGTGATTTGGCCATGTCACTCCTGCTAACTTCCTACCAACTCATCCCTACAAGGAAATTCAAATTTCCTCATTTGACTTTACAAGTCAAATGAAGCCTTTTTCTTGCTACAATTTAACATTTGGTAGGGGGAGTATAGATTAAAAGAAGAAGCACCCCAATAAAGTCATTTGGTATAAAGTGAAATAAATACAAGTCCACAAGAATATCAACTAGGGAAAGTGGAAAGAAGGTGGATGCCAAAATTATTCGTGTGATAGTTGTTATGTTAGGAACCTGTGAGCGAAGAGTGGTGAATAAGATTAGGGGAGCCGCAAAATCAGAAATAACATGTGTCGTACAAGTGTTATTTGTCCAAATGTGATAAATGGAAATTTTTATTTCCATTTATCACATTTCTACAAATAACGCCTTCTGAACACATTTTTATCTCATGTGTTGTTATCATTCAAATATTGGTTTTCTTCCCTATTTTAGATGCTCCATTTAAATTGATATAAGTGACTGAAATAATTAGTATCAAGAATCACAAACACAAAGTAACCCGTCATATTATGAGGGGGATAATTTGACTCTTGGAACATCTTACATGTGTGCATTGGCTCATTTGTACAATAATATAAATATAGCATAGTGGATCGATATAAACCTAGACTTTTCGTACTAGAATGGGAGAGTGTTTTGTTTTCGTATGTTAGCTTACTGTGTGGTATTATATTTAGCTTTTGGAACAACCATAAGTGTGGATTGCTAAAATATAATAAATTGGTACAACAATAGAAGATCATCTCAATAAGAGAAGCATGCTTAAGGGGAGAAAAGTGTGCTCCAAGAACGATGCAATGCAAAGTTTCAGTATGTATCATTTTTTTTTTGTATCAAATGGTCTGAATGGGGTAGCAACTAGTACGTTCAACAACAAATTAATGTAAAAAACTCGTTATATCCAAGGCTATAACTCAAGCCCCTAAGGAGAAAAGGATCAAAGGGGAGTAGCTAAAGCCTTTTGTCATTGATGTCAATGCGTAGAGAGTGATCAAACATTGGATTTTCAAAAGCAAAGGGGGAGAGTGAAAATACACGAGATAGTTTCATCACCTTGACATGGGGAGTGTTTCGTGTGAAGGTGTTTGCCATCAATGACCAACAATGTCAGAGCTTGTTGAGTTTTCTATGCATGATGATTATGTTTTTATTTATGTCTTGGTTGTTTCTATTAATAGTTCAACAACATTATGGATGACTTGGTTTTTTTCTAAGTACTGCCTTTGCTGAATTAGAGTAGTCTGGGCTCAAAATCACATGAAAAGTGCTTAAGATTATAGCCATATCAAAGAGATTTCTCAGTGGTATATGAAACTTAGACTAACTCATTAGGAATGAAGAGAAATTTCATGTTTGGCAAGATGGACTCTAGGTATAGTTCCATGAAACATGGTTCTACCCTTATCCGGCCATTCAAGGGTCAAAATAGTGGATGATTGATCGAGTAGGTGATGGGTAGATAAATGGACTAACTGGAAACAGATTATCTAGGCATATAAAAGTTGGAAGCTTAATATACATCACAACAATTGAAGCCAAATGTGTTATATTTCCTATCATTGAACCTAAGTGGACCCAAGATGACATGGAAGAGATGTATGTCAATGATTTGGAAACCATCAAAAGATGACACATATTAGGTAGACTCGTAATTTTTGGGTGGCTAAGGGTTCTCTTCTCTCGAGTGACATGTGGAGGTGATAGTGTAATGATGTGGTGTGGCATGTAAGGGCTTGTGAAGTGGCAAAGATGTGGACGTGGCATGGGAAATCATCTACAAGAAACTAGGGAAGTGACATGCAAGTGAGCCCAATAATCCTTCATGGTGCCATGCATAGGAAAATGTGACAATTACTTTAGAACCCCCCCCTTGCTCATTAAAATCGCAAGGCATGGATGGACCCGAATTCATGTCTATATCTCCAAATATGACTGGAGTATGAGATCACTTGACACCGAAAAGGATAGGTGAGTTAAGTCAAATATGACAAATTTCTTGAACACCCTCCCTTGTTAAATGTCAAGAAAAGGTAGTCTTAATTTTCATGATTACAATTGGGTATACTAGTGCTCCTTAGAAGGTGTTATGGTTCAAATTTTCAGTCATATACTCTATGGAGCATAAATATATGATATGACCATAAATTTAGGTGGTTTCGTACACCAAATTTTAGTTAAAGGCTTAGAATTATGCGAGGGGAAAATAAAGTGTTTTGTTTATACATGTAGAAAGATGACACTAGTAAGTAATTGTTCCCATGTAGAAAAAAGAGCTTTAAAGAAACTGGTGAATTAAGTTGTATCATAGGAAACCTTAATATAATGAATATACGAGAGGGATCTAACTAGTTTTGAGATATAGGAGGAAGTGTTATGTTGCGTAGAGATCGAGCATGAGAAAAGATGTAGTGTTGGCCCAAAATTGGAATACACATAGAGTTTGAATTTGAGAAGATGAGGTATATCGTAAAGAAATAAAAGAAAAAGAGAGTAGATATGAATGTGATGAGATAAGATATGATCTTAAGGAGAAGACAGCGGAGAATATTTGAATGTTATGATTAGATCTAGGATAGAGGTGAAGTTCAGACATGAAGAACCATTAAATAATTGTGTCTTAATAGATCTAAGAATGAGTTGAAAATTTAGATTAGAGTAGAGATGAGAATTAAACAATTTGTTCAAAGGATATTTTAATTAAAGGGTCTTATATCAAAGATTGAAAATGAGATGAAAAAAGGGATTCGAGTGGTTACAACAAGTTGGTGCCCGCAAATCAATGGATTGGAGTATCCTTATGTTGGTGTTTGTAAAAATTAGGGTTGGTGCCTCTAGTAAGTTTCGTGCTCACAAACACAGGAGTTGGCAGTTTCCAACAAGTGGGTGCTTGCAGCCGTTAAAAGTGGCGTTGGAGCCTCTAGTAGGTTGGTGCCTTGATGTAATATGGGGTTGATGCTGTATTTACCTGTTAAATTTAAAAATAATTTGTGGTTTTATCCACAGTGGTTTCCATGTAAACTTCTTGTGTTCAAAATTTATTTGATTGGTGCATTGTTATATTGTTAAATTTGATAGATTTGGTAAACAATTGTAAAATTATAAAATACTAATTCACCTCTCTAGTATTTTCTCGGTTTCTAATAGAAACAATACCTCAAAGTGGTCTTTCCCATGTTACGTGGATTAGTCCCTCTGGCCGACAACAACGATCTCCCCTAGTACTCAAAGAAGTAACTAGAAACAAATATCCATTTAAAAACCTTTTCCTCTATATTAATTTCATTTCAATATTATTATAATAAAAATAAAGAGGACATGATCCTACCTTGAAATCCAAAATGTTTGATGTAGCCCTTTGTCCCGTCGCTCCAAAGTGGTTTCTCCAATGAGTAGAACCCGCAATCAAAGACAAGACAACAATCAAAGCATCTACAACATATAATAATCAAAATGCTAATCCAGCTTAGTGATCAAGTCTAAGTATTGACATTATTCCAATAAGCATAGAAAAAAAGCAATGAGAAAAAGAGATCCATATGTATTATCTTGAATAGAAAGAGTAATCTTACAAATCGATGCATTGATGTTGTAGAGATTTCTCTCATGGTCCTAAACAATTATTTCCTTTAGTCTCGATAAGTCAATACTAGCACGAAGTTATGGACACAAGGGTGTGATCATTCTCATACTAACAACAACTCACTAGTGCAAAACATGTACTCTTATGAACTCTCTTCAACTTAGAAACTATATGATTTATTTTCTATGATTCATAATATCTATGTATCTACCCTTCAACTCAAACTTGAGCAAGGAAATGAGGTAGTTTCAGGCCCAAGGAAGAGGGGGATGGATTCTCTCATGAAGGGATTTGAGCTCCATCGACCAAGGGATAAGCTCCATGAGTAGAGGGATAAACCTTGAACTAATCGCGACTCTAGAAGCTTCTAGTTGGGAGAATATTCCGACCAACTAGGTTTCTAGAATTTACCTTTTTCTTTTCTTTTTATTTTCACGGGGTGCAGTAATAGTGGCAAAAAAGTGAGGGAGTTTCAAGGCTATAATGCAACATCAACGCATGCACAGTGGTGCCAGAAAAATCGCGCAGTAGACTTCAAGGGTTTTAAAGAGCTTTTCTCCAATTCCAAGACTTGATTCAGAACATTAATGTTTTTGAATTCTAAGGGAACATAATATGGATGGTGATAGACCCATATAAATAGTCACCCCATGGTAACAAAATGACGTGTAACATTGCCCCCTAAATTTCAAGCCCGAGGTCATTTTGAAGAGTGAAGTGATTTATCATTCCGAGGATTGGATTAGAGATACCTACCCAAAATCTCAGAAAAACATTCAATGAAACATATATATCATCATCGAGGTAGGCATTCCCATACTCAAATCAAAGCTAACTAAAATGTCTCCGGTGGCTGACATGGTTTCAATATTACATCAAAAGTAGACACATTATGGATGCAACCATCCGTCATAAGTAGTCTAACGTATCATGAATAATAAACCTGTACCGGATGGTGAAACTAGATCCAGGGTCTTGACGCTTTCCGAACTAGTACGAATATATCTATGCAATTGATTATGTCGGTCGAACATGGTAGAAATCACTTGATTACCAACAATGATGTGAACTCGTTAACAAGTGTGAGAGAAACCATCATTAATGAAAATGGCTCTCAAAAGTACTTAGCATGTACTATGAATTGTGAATGAATGATTTGCGCTCGAACACTCACAGAATATTTCTATAGAAGGTTACACCTAAAACTCGTCACCTCGACATTTCGCCGACCGTATGAGCTCATTAACACTCATACATGCCCCCCCTTTGCAAGTCCGCAACCTTGTTCCCTCATTCCATGCCCTGAAAATGAAGGAAAAACCCTAAAAAGCTCAAAAAACCTTGGGTACGCAGTTAATATGAAGCCTACCTGCGTTTTTAGCTAGGGTACGCAGGTAATGTGAAGATAAATTGCGTTCTAGAACGCATTTTTCCAGTGTAATGCCTGCGGTACCCCTGTAAAGTCAAAAATGCGCGAAATTAAACCAAAAAAGTTGAATTTTGGTCAATTCTAGAAGGTTCTCGATGAGATTTTTTGGGGATGAGTACGCTTTGGTAAGGTGCATGTATCCCACACCTTAAGGAACTAATCCCTTGATGTGAGGAGCCTATCCCTTTGAAGGAGGGTTCTATCCCTTTAAAGGTGGAATCCTAACCTCCTCATCTACTCTATAAAAGGAGGCATTGGGTAGCCTGAAAGGGTTAAGTTTTTATGTTAAGGAAACTAATGGAGGATTGAAGAATATTTTGATGGGAAGAGTGCAAGACTTATCAAAGTAGAGGAGATTCCTGCTTCGGACCCTAGGAAGACCTTTCGAACATCAAGGCTAAGGTTGTAAGGTTCTTCTGTATATTTTAAGATTAATACAATCAAGTTCTGTTTTTCTCAATAAATTGTCGTTCGATTGTTTATTTCAATAAGCTGTCGTTTGATCGTTTATTTCATAGATTCCTTGATCACTATGATAGGTATGTTTTATGATTATTTGTTATACAGGTGCTATTGATATTTTCTTGTTTGTGATTACAGATCAACGAAAGATGATACTTTCTTGCGACAAAAGGGCCCTTGTTGCGACGAAGGATTATTGATGCAACGGAAACACTGCGACCGCAAATAAGCATTTGGATCTAAGGTAGGATCGAAACCTTCATAACATTTATTTGTAAAATGAATATACTTATAGAAAGACAAACTTAGTTGTTCGTTTGTTGCTAGATTGTCTTCTGACACTAGGGAGATCGGTCTTGTCCGCAAGAACGATTTATCCGGTCTTATGTGCTCTAGCAGTTACGCTTAGGGGGCATCAAGCACAGTTTTCTCTTTGTTTCAAGCTTGTGTAAAAATGAAACCTATCTTGAGTCAGTTTCGGTTATTTTCAAGACTCATTAAACTCATGAAAATCTCGAGATTATTTTGCTATCTTTCATTCTCGTAAAACACATGAAAATGCCGAGTTCTTTCCGTCTTTTCCTGCTCGTAAATTAAATTGAAAGTCGGCCACAGGAGTATATTTTTATCCCTTTTTCGAACTCGTTAAAACTTACGAAAAAGTGAAAACCATGAGTACATTTTTATCCCTTTTTCAAACTCGTTAAAACTTACGAAAAAGCGAAACCCTAGAGTTCTCTTTTAAGCCCTTTTCAGACTTTCTAAAAATGAAAAGATTGTCGAGTACTTGATTATTCAAACTCGTTAAAGTAAATGAATGATCGTCCCTTCAGTATAAGTTTACCCTTTTTACGGACTGAAATGAACTATTTACGAAAAAGGTATACGTTGACTAATTACGGTCAATAGAGTTCTCTCCCGCATTATTTTATCCTTTTTCGGGCTCGAGAGACTAAATTTACGAAAAAGTACACCCACGGAGTTTTCTTAAGTTTTTCTTCTGACTCCCTAAAACTGAAAAACACCGAGTTTCTCCTATATTGGACTCGTTAAAACTTAACAGTAAAGGACCTGTTTAATTTTCAACAGGAACGAACCACTCCTTCTTAGGGTTCGAATCTTAAACTAAGTTGGACTCATCCGAAGGATAAGCTTATAAACAAGCAAATGTTATCCTCCTCAAGCTTGTCAAAAATAAAGAGGTACTTGCCAAAAATGGTGGGGGAAAAGAGAGAAAAACGAACCTGTTTGTTACATTTTGATTATTCGGAAAACCGTTAACCACTCTTGAACACGACACTTTTTGTCCACCTGGGTTGGGAAAATCCTTTGCCTAACAGTTAATCAAACCACATTGAAAGTCTTCAGCCGGTTTCTGGGTATTAGCTTTGGGTCAATTGTCGCCAAGCCATCTGCAGTGTCGTTATGTGTTCAAGAGGACAGTTCAAATAAACCATTCATCTGCAAAATATCTGTCATCCATTTTGACCATCCCTGAGTCAGTCCTTGCCGATATATTTTCAAAACTTGATCTATGATTTCGTGTTGTGGGCTTGCCTACGACGGATCACTTTCTATCGACGATAGCTCATTATCTAGGAAGTTGATCTAGAAATCGTCAGTACCTTGAAATCTGCATGCCTCAATGGCAGGTTTCTCGCCTTCGACGACAGGTTGCATCATTGACCTTCGATCGAATGATTCCGTGACATGTTCGACTTCAGCTCATTCATTCACATTTCATGGATTGTACTGAGTACTTTGAGAGCCATTGACATTACTAGTGGTTTCTCTCACACTTGTTAACAATTCACATCATTGACTGGTAATCAAGTGGTTTCTACCATGTTCGACTTCAACACATTTATTCACATGGATAGAATCGTACTAGTTCGAGATGCGAAAATCAAGACCCTGGATCTAGTTTCCACCATCCAGGCTGCGAGGAATTTTGTTATCATTCATACAATAGACTATTTATAAACAGATGGCTGCGTCCATGCTGTGTCGACATATGTCTATACTGTTGATGTATTCAAAATCATTCCTGTATCAGAACAATTTAAGTTAGTTCTAGTTAGTTTTTGATCTGAGTATGGGAATGCCTACCTCAGCGATGATATGATTACATATATATATTTTGCATTGAATGTTTTTACAGGTTCCGACTGGGGTGTCCACATGATGATCCTTGAAATGATAAAGTACTTCACTCTTCATATATGACAGACTTCATCTTCATCTATTCCAGACTTCGCACTTTAGGGGGAAATTTGTTACACTAAAAAATGTCACCCTGACATTCTGCTGACTGTATGGGCTCATTAAACACTCATACATGCCTCCTTTGCAAGTCTTACAACCTTTGTTCCTCTTTCCATGCCCTGAAAATGGAGGAAAAACCCTTAAAACTCAAAAAAGCCTTGGGTACGCAGGTAACATGAAGCCTGCCTGCGTTTTTAGCTAGGGTACACAGGTAAGGTGAAGAGAAACTGCGTTCTAGAATGCATTTGTCCAGTGTAATGCCTGCGGTACCCCTGTAAAGTCAAAAAAGCGTGAAATTTAACTGAAAAAGTTGAATTTTGGTCAATTCTAGAAGGTTCTGGATGAGATTTTTTGGGGATGAGTACGCTTTGATAAGGTGCATGTATCCCACACCTTAAGGAACTAATCCCTTGATGTGAGGAGCCTATTCCTTTGAAGGAGGGTTCTATCCCTTTTAAGGTGGAATCCTAACCTCCTCATCTTCTATATAAAAGGAGGCATTGGGTAGCCTCAAAGGGTTAAGTTTTTTGAAGAAGATTTTTGAGCTGAAGTGCTGTTGAAATTTAGACTTCCTTCTGTTGAGCTTTTGAGAGGAAAGATCACATACCTCTTTGTGTTCCTGGAGGAAGAGTGCAAGACTTATCAAAGTAGAGGAGATTCCTGTTTCGGACCCCGGGAAGGCCTTTCGAACATCAAGGCTAAGGTTGTAAGGTTCTTCTGTATATTTTAAGATTAATACAATCAAGTTCTGTTTTTCTCAATAAATTGTCATTCGATTGTTTATTTCAATAAGCTGTCGTTTTGATCATTTATTTCATAGATTCCTTGATCACTATGATAGGTATGTTTTATAATTATTTGTTATACAGGTGCTATTGATATTTTCTTGTTTGTGATTGCAGATCAACGAAATATGATACTTTCTTGTGACAAAAGGGCCCTTGTTGCGACGAAGGATTATTGATGCAATGGAAGCACTGTGACCGCAAATAAGCATTTGGATCTAAGGTAGGATCGACACCTTCATAACATTTATTTGTAAAACGAATATATCTAGAGAAAGACAAACTTAGTTGTTCGTTTGTTGCTAGAGTTTTTGGTTCTTTTTTATTTTGATTTGAGGAAAAGTTTTTCCTGGTTTTTGATTGATGGATATCTGCCTGGGTAGCTTAGTTTTTCTTCTTTTTTTTAAAATTTTGAAATCTTTTATGTTTTTCTTGAAGTTTTCAGGGGACCGCACTTTGTCTTCACACACAGTGCGGGCATCTCCGCACTTTCCTTAGGTAACCAGTGCGGGACCGCACCTGTTACTTATGGAGCCTGCGGATCCTGTTAAAATTCTTGAAAAACTTAGATTTCTTCTTTTAGTTTAGTTTAGATTTAATTTAGGATTCTTAGCATCTACCCAGATCTGTATTTCTCTGTCAAAAATCTCTTGTTTCTGAATTTCTTTCAGCAATTCTTCATCTCATCAATCTCCATTAAGTTAATTGGGTGTTTTAAGTCTCTTTTTTGAGAAATTCTTAATTTGATTTCCTTTGGTCATTAATTGAAGGTTTGTCTCAGTCTTTTCACAATTTTGCATCTTTTTGCTTTTGTTTTTGCTAAATTGTGTATGAGTGTTAATCGCCTTTGAGTGTTAATCGCCTTTGAGTGTTTTTTGATCTTTGGAACTCTCACCCGATTTTCTTGACTTCCACTTGATTGGTTCTTAGATTACATTAGAATCATCTTGTGTTTGAGAATTCTCTTGCATAGATCACATTTTCATAATTAGAATTCTCATTTTCAGAATATGAATGAAAAATTTGCATAGATTACATTTGCATGCTTTTCAAGTGAATTGTGCATAGATGACAACTGCATAGTTTACATTCTGAAAAATCAATCATAGATTTAGATCAGTTTTCTTTGATTTGAATTTAGATGTTTTTATGCTTATTTTAAAAAACAAAAAATATAAAAAATTGTTTTGGGATTGATTTGCATTAGTTTTTCTTGATAAAATTAGTGCATTAGAGAATTTGTTATATTTTCTCTTAGTGATCAATCTTTGCATTGTTGGAAGTGGATGGAAACTCTCTCCTTACTTTAGGTAGGATTCATCGAATTGAAAAGATTACATTATCATATTCGATTGCATTCAGTTTTGGTTCGGGTCATAACACCATTGGTTTCATATCCATTTACCCTTTTGAGTAATAACAGCCTAAATAACACAGCGCTTAATTAAAATTCATCTAATAATTTTTACATTTTTAGGGCTCTTTCCACCAATCTAGCTCAGGATTAGTGCTTTGGAATAGGTTGTAGTTAACTTTCCAAAGCAACTAAAACAAACAAGTAGTCGATCTTGCGGTAGGAAAATTCCAATAGTAGCATGTATGCTCTGGGAAGCTCCTCCTAAAGGAGTCAAGCACGAGATCATATCTGAACCAGTGAGGTAATCAATCCTTCCTCATTGGGAACGATAGAAGATATACACATATTAACAACGGTAAACCTCGGATTGACCATTGTCGAGGAGCCTGGGGTCACTTGTCGGTAAACCTTGGATTATGTCAAGGAGCCTTCAAGGGGATTGAGCTTTGTTACTCTGCCCTTGCGTGTGTGTTGGATCGTAGACTGTTCCCCCAGGTATATTTGTTTCAGTTGGTAACCTTAGTGACCATAATCTTTAGGATTCTTCCTTAAGGTGACGGTGGAGGGAAGATCCCACTGTACCCGGAACAAACGTCGACTAGACTCACTTGGACTCTCTGGGGGGTTCTCTTCACTCGAGATGGTTTTGTGAAGAAACTTGTGCCAGTCTGTTTCATTAAGCAGGTTGTCGAGGTAACTGTTCCAACCGCCCTTTCTGTATTAAATTCTACGATGTTGGATTTCATCACCAACTAGTGTTTTAGTACGGGAAGTTACTGTTTGTGTGTGGTTTGACTCCTAGATTTGATAGCGCGTGTTAATTTGTTTGTTTTTACTTTTAGAGACCATAGGTGTGAATTGTGAATTTTAATAGTTAGGTGTGAATTGTTAATTGTTAATTTTAGTTTTAATTTGTTAATAAAATTCACTGAAGTTGAATAGAATGGCAACTGTTCCGGAGTTTACCAACCAGGGAACTCCTCTTAACGAGAATCCTAGTACTTTTCCTTGCTTTGGAAATGTTGGTCCTAGTACATTGTCATTACCTGGATTCACAATAGGTTTACTGATATGGTTACTTTCAACTTCGTTGGCCCTGAAACTCCAATTGTTCCACCTCAACCGAATGTTTCACCTAAACAGAGTTCACCATCTCAGCATCCTGTATACATTAGTTGTGTTGAGAAACTGTAATTGTGTAGATTAGAGTCGGTTGAGTCGAAAGTTCTTTTCTGTGTCAACCTCGTTAAAAAATGAAACGGTGAGTGAGGATAGTTCCTTGTGCGTGTCAACCTCCTTAAAAAATGAATGGAGGTGGTGAGGAGAGTTCAACATGTTGTGTCAACCTCGTTAAAAATGAATCGGTGCGTGTGAGGATAGTTTTGTCTTGTGTCAACCTCGTTAAAAAATGAATCGGTGAGTCAGGAAAGTTCAGCATCTTGTGTCAACCTCGTTAAAAATGAATCGGTGTGTGGGGATGGTTTTTTTCTGTGTCAGCCTCATTAAAAAATGAATCGGTTAGTCGAGAGCATAGAGTTCCTTGTACTGTGTCAACCTCGTTAAAAAATGAATCAGTGAGTGTGAGGAGAGTTCCTTTTACTGTGTCAACCTCGTTAAAAAATGAATCAGTGAGTGTGAGGAGAGTTCTTTGTACTGTTTCAACCTCGTTAAAAAATGAATCAGTGAGTCCGAGGATAGTTCTTTTCCTGTGTCAACCTCGTTAAAAAATGAATCAGTTAGTCCGAGCATAGTTCCTTTTCTTGTGTCAAGCTCGTTTAAAAAATGAAACAAGCTTTTCTGAGGACAGTTCTTTTCCCGTGTCAACCTCATTAAAAAATGAAACAGTAGGTAGATTGTAGAGAGTAGATTGGTAGATTAGAAATAGGTAGTTTCCGAGGATAGTTCTTTTCCTGTGTCAACCTCCTTAAAAAATGAATCAGTTGCTCAGAGGATAGTTCCTGTTACTGAGTCAACCTCATTAAAAAATGAATTAGGTATGAGGACAGTTCTTTTCCTGTGTCAACCTCGTTAAAAAATGAATCAGTTGTTCAGAGGATAGTTCCTGTTACTGAGTCAACCTCATTAAAAAATGAATTAGGTATGAGGACAGTTCTTTTCCTGTGTCAACCTCATTAAAAAATGAATCAGTAGGTTATGTAGGTAGATTAGAAATAAGTAGTTAGCTGAGGATAGTTCCTTTTACTGTGTCAACCTCATTAAAAAATGAAACATGTTGCCATGAGCATAGTTCTTTTCCTGTGTCAAGCTCATTAAAAAATGAAACAAACCCTCCCCTAATTGAGTCGAGTCTTTGACTAGATCTCGTAGATGTTAAGTCATAGTTAGGTTAGTTTTTAGGTCGGGTCTATCATATGATCTCGTAAAAGAACCTTCATTCCATCCAGCTATTTATTACTAGTGTACTTAGTTGAATGAAATGAAGCTGGGGGGGCATGCGCTCTAGCAGTTACGCTTAGGGGGCATCAAGCACAGTTTTCTCTCTGTTTCAAGCTTGTGTAAAAATGAAACCACTATGAAGCATAGTTTTTCTCTGTTTCAAGCTTCTGTAAAAATGAAACATATCTTGAGTCAATTTCGGTTATTTTCGAGACTCGTTAAACTCATGAAAATCCCGAGATTATTTTGCTATCTTTCATTCTCGTAAAACACATGAAAATGCCGAGTTCTTTCCGTCTTTTCCTGCTCGTTAATTAAATTGAAATTCGGCCACAGGAGTACATTTTTATCCCTTTTTCGAACTCGTTAAAACTTACGAAAAAGTGAAAACCATGAGTACATTTTTATCCCTTTTTCGAACTCGTTAAAACTTACCGAAAAAGAGAAACTTTGGAGTCCTCTTTTAAGCCCTTTTCAGACTCTCTAAATATGAAAAGATTGCCGAGTACTTGATTATTCGAACTCGTTAAAGTAAATGAATGATCGTCCCTTCAGTATAAGTTTACCCCTTTTACGGATTGAAATGGACTATTTACGAAAAAGGTATACGTTGACTAATTACGGTCAATAGAGTTCTCTCCCGCATTATTTTATCCTTTTTCGGGCTCAAGAGACTAAATTTACGAAAAAGTACACCCATGGAGTTTTCTTAAGTTTTTTCTTCTGACTCCCTAAAATTGAAAAACACCGAGTTTCTCCTATACTGGACTCGTTAAAACTTAACAGTAAAGGACCTGTTTAATTTTTAACAAGAACGAACCACTCCTTCTTAGGGTTCAAATTTTAAACTAAGTTGGACTCATCCGAAGGATGAGCTTATAATCAAGCAAATGTTATCCTCCTCAAGCTTGTAAAAAAATAAAGAGGTACTTGCCAGAAATGGTGGGGGAAAAGAGAGAAAAACGAACCTGTTTGTTACATTTTGATTATTCGGAAAACCGTTAACCACTCTTGAACACGACACTTTTTGTCCACCTGGGTTGGGAAATCCTTTGCCTAACAGTTAATCAAACCACATTGAAAGTCTTCAGCCGGTTTTTGGGTATTAGCTTTGGGTCAATTGTCACCAAACCATCTGCAGTGTCGTTATGTGTTCAAGAGGACAGTTCAAATAAACCATTCATATGCAAAATATCTGTCATCCATTTTTGACCATCCCTGAGTCAATCCTTGCCAATATATTTTCAAAACTTGATCTATGATTTCGTGTTGTGGGCTTGCCTACGACAGATCACTTTCTATCGACATCAGCACATTATCTAGGAAGTTGATCCAGAAATTGTCAGTACCTTGAAATCTGCATGCCTCAATGGCAGGTTTCTCGCCTTCGACGACAAGTTGCATCATTGACCTTCGATCGAATGATTCCGTGACATGTTCGACTTCAGCTCATTCATTCACATTTCATGGATTGTACTGAGTACTTTGAGAGCCATTGACATTACTGGTGGTTTCTCTCACACTTGTTAACAGTTTTCATCATTGACTGGTAATCAAGTGGTTTCTACCATGTTCGACTTCAACACATTTAATCGCATGGATAGAATCGTACTAGTTCGGGAAGCGGAAATCAAGACCCTGGATCTAGTTTCTACCATCCAGGCTGCGAGGAATTTTGTTATCATTAATACAGTGGACTATTCATATACAGATGGCTGCGTCCATGCTGTGTCTACATATGTCTATACTGTTATGTATTCAAAATCATTCCTGTATCAGAACAATTTAGAGTTAGTTTCTAGTTAGTTTTGATCTGAGTATGGGAATGCCTACCTCAGCGATGATATGATTACATATATATATATTTTGTATTGAATGTTTTTACAGGTTCCGACTGGGGTGTCCACAGGATGATCCTTGAAATGATAAAGTACTTCACTCTTCATATATGAAAGACTTCATCTTCATATATTTCAGACTTCGCACTTTAGGGGGCAATTTGTTACACTGAAAACTGTCACCTTGACATTTTGCTGACTGTATGAGCTCATTAACACTCATACATGCCTCCTTTGCAAGTCTACAACCTTTGTTCCTCATTCCATGCCCTGAAATTGGAGAAAAAACCCTAAAAAGCTCAAAAAACCTTGGGTACGCAGTTACTATGAAGCCTACCTGCGTTTTTAGCTAGGGTATGCAGGTAATGTGAAGAGAAAATGCGGTCTAGAACGCACTTTCTCTGTGTTATAGGTGCGGTACCCCTGTAAAGTCAAAAAGCGCGAAAGAAAAGATTAAAAAGTTGAATTTTGGTCAATTCTGGAAGGTTCTGGATGAGATTTTTTGGGGATGAGTACGCTTTGGTAAGGTGCATGTATCCCACACCTTAAGGAACTAATCCCTTGATGTGAGGAGTCTATCCCTTTGAAGGAGGGTTCTATCCCTTTAATGGTGGAATCCTAACCTCCTCATCTGCTCTATAAAAGGAGGCATTGGGTAGCCTTTTGGGTTAAGTTAGGTTAAGTTAAGATTGGTGAAGATTGCTTAAGAAGATTTTTTGAGCTGAAGTGCTGTTGAGATTTAGATTTCCTTCTGCTGAGCTTTTGAGAGGAAAGATTACATACCTCTTTATGCTTCTGGAGGAAGAGTGCAAGACTTATCAAAGTAGAGGAGATTCCTGCTTCGGACCCCGGGAAGGCCTTTCGAACATCAAGGCTAAGGTTGTAAGGTTCTTCTGTATATTTTAAGATTAATACAATCAAGTTCTGTTTTTCTCAATAAATTGTCGTTCGATTGTTTATTTTAATAAGTTGTCGTTTGATCGTTTATTTCATAGATTCCTTGATCACTATGATAGGTATGTTTTATAATTATTTGTTATACAGGTGCTATTGATATTTTCTTGTTTGTGATTGCAGATCAATGAAAAATGATACTTTCTTGTGACAAAAGGGCCCTTATTGCGATGAAGGATTATTGATGCGATGGAAGCACTGCGACCGCAAATAAGCATTTGGATCTAAGGTAGGATCGACACCTTCATAACATTTATTTGTAAAATGAATATATCTAGAGAAAGACAAACTTAGTTGTTCGTTTGTTGCTAGATTGTCTTCTGACACTAGGGAGATCGGTCTTGTCCGCAAGAACGATTTATCGGCACAGAGGTCAATGATGAAACCTATCGTCGAATGCAAGAAAATTTCCATTAGGGTATGCAGATCCCAAGGCACTGATAGGATTCTAGATTAACTTTCTAGATAATGAGCTGATTTCGATAGAAAGTGATCTGTCACAGGAAAGCCTATGACACAAAAACATTAGATCAAGTTTTGAAGAAATGCTTTGCAAGGACTGACTCAGGGATGGTCAACATGAATGGAGACAAATGTTTGCAATGAATGGTTTATTGAACTTTCTCTTGAACACATAATGACACTGTAGATGGCTTCGCAACATTTGACCTAAAGCTAATACCCAAATACCGGTTGAAGACTTTCAATATGGTTTGATTAACTGTTAGAAAAAGGATTTCCCAACCCAGGTACAATTGTGACAAAGTGTCATGTTCAAGAGTGGCATGCTGCTTTCTAAATAAGGATGAAAACTGGATTATTTTTCTCTCTTTTTCCCCCACCATTACTGGCAAGTACCTCTTTATTTTTGTCAAGCTTAAGGAGGATAAAATTTTCTTGTTTGTGTAAGCTCATCCTTCGGATGAGTCCATATTGGTATTAAGATAAAACCCTAAGAAGGAGTGGTTTGGTCCCATTGTAATCGACAAGTCCTTTACTGTTAAATTTTAACGAGTCCAGTATAAGAATAACTCGGCGTTTTTCAGTTTTAGGTAGTCAGAAGAAAAACATAAGTAAACTCCATGGTTGTTATTTTTCTTTAATTTAGTCTCTCAGGCTCGAAAAAGGATAAAATAATGCGGGAGAGAACTCTATTGACCATGTTTAGTAAATGTATACCTTTTTTGCAATTACTCCAGTTCAGTACAGAAAAGGGGTAAACTTATACTGAATGGACGACTATTCATTTACTTTAACGAGTTCGAATAGTCAAGTACTCAGTGATATTTTCATGTTTCGAGAGTCTGAAAAGGGCTTGAAAGAGGACTCTAGGGTTTCTGTTTTTTCGTATTTTTACAGAGCCCGAAAAAGTGATAAAATTATACTCAATGTCAAGATAATTCATTTCACCAAAGATATTGTATCCTGCACAAAAACTCAAAAGATTACAAATATCTTCTTTCAAAAAGTAAAAATATTTAAAATTGACCTTTTAAAAGTGAAAAATAAATAAAATAATAATATTTTATTCATTAAAAACTATAAAAAGGAGTTAAAATAAGTCATTTTCACCTTTTGTTTTTAGAATAGTGCATAGACAGCTTTTGGCCAAAAACCTTTCGAAGCTGATATTAGGAGAGCCAACCTTTCATTTCTCAAACCATTAGAACCAAGTAATCCACATCCTTAGCTACATTTTCATCCATTTCATTTTTCATTTTGAGATTTTATTTAATTTTTTAGGAGAAATTTATGTTTTGAAATTATCCCTTGGGGATGCGCGGGCGATCCATGCGATAACCACGCACCACGGCGATTTTTTTAAAAGAAAATTTGTTGGGCTGCCACAGGTTCTGCATGAAGTGCATGCAGATGACCGCATTGTTTGCACACAGAACCTGCACAAGCGCCATGAACTTTTTGAAATCTAAAATTTCTTCAGAAAAATGGTTCAAGTTTTCCTCCAAATTATTTTAACTGTTTAATTTTTTGATTTGTAGGCTTTTAACCATATTTTAATGGTGAGAAAGAGAACATGAGCTCATAGATAACGAATCCATGGATGACGATGCAACCATGTATGCATTAAAAAATTGTGGTTTTTACAAGTTCAGGTCCATTTAGGGAATGAAGGCACAAGTGGAATTAATGACTTGTCTTGTGAATGCATGGGAGATACAAGACCAATGTTTCATAATTGGTGACCACCGGCATGAGATTGAGTTAGCATACATAAACTTACTTATCGGATTATCTCAGAGAGGGAGAAGCATTTCCTTATTTGGGACTAGACAAGGAGGTCTTCCCACTGCTGGCTACGAAGCTCAGTATTGTAGCAACAATGCAGAATTGAAGGATGGTTGCATAGACATCAAAACTATCTTGATACTGGAGCTTAAAATCATAGCATTCATAGTGACTAGGTTATGCGGGAGTGCAACTCCCCATGTCACTACTAAATCACATATGCAAACTACAGTTGCGTGTTTCAGAGGAACAATATTCAACTGGTGTGAAGGAGTATTGGCCAATATGAAAGGCCAATTGACTAGAGAAAAGAATTCAAAGTTGAAAAACTTCGAATACGGTTCCATTCTTATCTCATTTTCTCTAGAGAGAATTCCACTTCTCGCTCCTCAATTGATTCTAGTAGATCATGGAACTCCTCAGGAACCTCGGATGGTGTGAGGGGTAGCACTAATGGCTCACCATGGTAGTGAGGGTGGTTCAGTAGTTCGGTTTACTCTGACTTATTTCATTTGGCTCAGGAACCAAGTCTTCACCATTGAAGACTTTACTTATGCGGGAATGGACTATAGAGGTGATCCAGAAACATCCTTCCCTCCAGGGGCACAGTGGGACGAGACAGGTTAGTGAATCATTTTGAAGTTTTTAACCTAATTTTTATTTGATTTTTTATCATCCAATAGTGACAAAAATTTTACATGCAAATGTCGGTCTCCAACGACCAGCAACGCTTCGTTGCTTTGACAGGCGAGAGGCGCAACCCATAGCACCTTCACAGGATAATGCAGTAGTGATTCTGGCAGACATGGAACAAAACCTTTAGAGGTTTACCATTTATATTCCTGAGAAATGAACCAATGATATCCCTCTCAGGCTCCAGAGACATGTGACAGGTGTTCCAGGACCATTCAGGAGATTTTTGCGCAAGGTGGCGCATATTATAGTTTTTTACCATGATCATCATCATGGATAGTTGATGGTCAATGTAGATCATTTTTTTTTTTTGTATCAGTATCTTTTAGATCCTAAGGTGTTTGAACCTATGATCACAGATGATGTAATATTTTTTGAACACAAACTTATCTATCCTAATGATATTACTAATTTCGTTCTCTAATTATCTTGTTCAACATGGATTGAACGTTGTTTTGATTGACTTTGTTAATGTTGAAATTTTCTATTTAAAACTCTATTAGCTAATGCATCAGCCAATGTGTTTAAATTTCTTAAAATATATTGTAATTTGATATAATCAAATTGTCGTTTCAAGACACAAACCTTCAAAAATAATCTTAACAACACTAGATTTTTAATTGCATGAACTTTGTTTAAATGTTATACAATGAGTTGTGAATCCAACCTAATGATCAAACGTCGAATACCACATGTAATGGCATCAGATAATAACTCAATGATTGTGCTATATTATGCAATATTTTTCGTTGTTTGACCAAGGCATATCCCATGAATATAAACTAACTCATCGGTGAGTGAATAATATTATGTGTACTACGACAGGCGCCATAAGCAAAACCAATGTATGTTTGAAGGGATGTCGACATCTGCAATATCAAGAGTAATCAAGATAAGCAGCGATAGTAGTAACAACAAAAACTCATCTAGGCACACTTTTCTAATCTAAGGCACACTAAAAAGTAACTATTGTACAAGAGAGATATTCACACGAAATTCAAGCATAATATCTCTTAAGATAAATACCATTTATGGGTTTATATAAGGAGACCATGTCATAATCAATTAATTCATAGGCTCCTTTTGCAAGCACATGCTTGACAATATAGGGACCATGCCACATCAGTTCGAATTTACTAGCACCTAGCTTGTCGTTAGCCTGATCATATACTAAAACTAGGTCACCTTCTGAATGAATGTGAGGGTTAACACGTTTCTTGTGAGATTCGACAGCCAATGAAGCGGTGCGTCGAGTCTCATCTAATTGTGCTAAGTATAGAAAGTGTTTCTCCTCTTTAGAGGTAGTTGGTAACAACTCAATGGCTAATTTGAGTGACGTTATTTCACATTCAATGGGTAACATAGCTTCTAAACCATAGAGAAGTTGAAAAGGAGTGAACCCTGTAGAATTTTTTGCAAAGGTTCGGTATGCCCATAATCTAGAAAAAATCATGGTATGCCAATTCGATTTATGAGTCCCGACAATCTGTTTAATCATGGTGGTTAAAACCTTGTTGATGACCTCAACTTGACCATTAGTATGTGGATAATATAGAGTATAATTATCATGGCATAGGCCAAGTTAATAAGAAAGTTCAATCTTCATAATATTTCAAAAATGAATCCCATGGTTCGTAATAATAGCTTGAGGGACACCAAAATGAGCCATCACATGACTGAATACCAAAGTAGTTGTAGTTCTTCCATTAGTCGTAAATGTAGGCATCGCCTCGACCCATTTGGTAAAGTAATCTACAGTGAGAATACTATACCCATGCCCCCCCGTCGAGTGAGGGTTACATGTAATGAAATCGATGCCCTATTTTGCAAAAGGACCGACAACAATGATTGGGTGAAGAGGAGATGGAGGTGCACGCATCTTTCAATCAAAGATTTGGCAGTTGTGGAATTTTTGGACCGTGATGATGCAATATTTGTATAAATATGGCCAAAAATAACCAGCACGCAATATCTTTTGGGTTGTGGAAAACCCAGACATATCACCACCACACGCTCAAGAGTGGAAATCATTCAAAACCTTTTCAGCCTCTTTGTGAGTTATACAACATCAAAAAACAGAATCCGCACCACGAAGATAAAGAGTGTCCCCAAAAATATTGTATTGTTGGGATTGATACTGGATTCTCTTTCGATCTGAACGTGAAAGCTATGGGCGAAAGGTTTGGGTCTAAAGATATATAATGATATATCCATACCAAGGATCTAAATTACTGATGAGAAATAGAGATTCATCCGCGATAGGACTCTCTGCCACCATTTCCAACTCATTATTAGGAAAATCACACATAAGCTTGGCAAACACAAGTGATTTCTTTGACTTGGACTTCTCGAATTCCAAATCAAACTCTTGTAGGATGACAATCCATTTGGAGTAGTTTCCCCTGATTAATTGTTTTTTCGAGATATACATCATCAGGTTATAATTAGATATCACTATTATTTTACATAACAATATATAGTGACAGAATCGTTGGACGGCTTGAATTGCTGCCAAGGCAAATTTCTCCACATGTGAATACTTGATTTTCGTCGAGTTGAGATTCCGACTTAGGTAATAGATCACATGTTTTTTGTGATATTTATCTTCCTAAACCAAAACCATTCCAATCGTGGAATCAAAGGAAGCTAAGTATAAAAAGTAATCTCGGTGGTAATTGGGCGGATGCAATAACGGTGCATGGGTCAACGCGTTTTTAAGTGCATCAAAATATTTTTCAACTATCTCATCCCAAATAAAAGGAGTTCATAAATTTTGCTCAAAATTCAAGTTACAGGCTTGGGTTCGAAATGGAAAACAGGTTCAGAACCGGATCAACCAGCGGAGTGGGATCTGAATTGGTGGCTGTCATGGAGTCTTGAACTCTAAATATAGAATCGGGGATTGCACAACCGTGGAAATGTTGAAGGTGTAACCGACAGTAAGTTCAAATTGTAGAAAAAAGTGAATGAAGCGACAACGAGGACGGATGGACGAGCGTACATCACATCGTAGATTTTTATGTTTACCATTCATTCATCGCAAGTTAAGATATATATCTTGTGATGCGATTGAGACGGGACACGTGTCGGGTGGAGTTACCTTGCACATATCACACATCGGCGGAGTTCAAGTTTACGGTTAAGTCATCGAAGGTTATGTTATTTATGTTGGGATGCGATGGCATGGCCACGTGTTAGAACTGCGCACTTCGCAGAATTTAGGATTTATTGTTAGCAGTGGCATGTTAAAGTTGCAGGAGGCCGAAGTGCGATAAAAGGTTAAATTGTGATTTTTGTGATGCGGCAACTCATCGCAACTTTATGTTGGTAGTCCTATTGTTTAAAATCATTAAGGGTATGAGTTACAATTAGTGACATGCAATTGCGAAACCGTATGACTTCCGATATGTGATGAGCCTATAATATAATTTCGATTTGTTATGAAAATGCAAAGATCCGTTAAAGGATTTTACTATGTTCCGGTCAAGCCACTTAACGATTGGGGGTGCACATGTGGCCACCACCCTAACCGTAATTTTTAATGCACGGATTAATAAGCGGAGTGGATAGGTGCGCGCCAAATTTGGTGGTCAACCCTAATTTAACTCCAGTTAACTGGAGTTATCCACATTTTTAGCGGAGTTTTCCTAGGAGATATTGGACAAAAGTGTAGGAGGCTCAATTTTCAATGATTTTGAGTGAATGAAAAGTAATTCTTGACTAATTGGAGAATTTTGAAGCCATTGGTGTAGAGAAAATAGCCATTAGAGCACTGTAACTACATGTAATAGAAAAATTTTGATCATACTGAAAGATGGACAAGCCATTGGGAGCTGGACCAGCAGATGTAGCCCAGGAGGGGTGAACTGCTTCATCATGCCTGCTGTGTAAACTTCATGTGGTGACTTATTTCTCTATTTTACAATGTTTTTCAGTATTACTTATTCTTATTTTATGCTTCTAATTCACTAAATTTCATCTATAAATCATGGAAAAACTCCTTAATCCTTATGCAAACTAATGAGCCAATTATGCACATGTTTTTAAAATTGAAAGACCCTTAGCACAACAAAACTACTACAGTCATTTCAAATCAAATGCTATCGGAGCTAGAGCTTTTCTTTGGTGTTCTCTAATGCAAAGAATTGTTTAACTATTTGTAAGTTTTATATGCTTACAAGGCTCAAGCTCAAAAGGGGAGACAAACTGGTGGAAGCAGGAGGGTCTCAAAAGGAGCCAAAGCAAAGGAGAGCAAGATTTCCACAATCTCCACCACCTAGTTCACCTCCTAAAGAAGCATAAGCTCCATTAAGCATGCCTCATGAGGAAGGATAAATTCATGAAGAATTTGACCCTAAGGAAGAAGAAAGAGTGTTTAGGAAATAATTTCTTGACATGACTGAGATGGCTAGAATTCTTTATCAAGAAAGGAATGAAAGACTGGAAGGAGAAGGGTCTAAACTCCAAAAGGAAGGAAAAGGATCTTCAAGAGGTCAACATGATGAAGACAAGTCAAATAATGGAAATGTAGGCAATGGAGAGCCACCATCTTCACCCTCATCATCATCATCATCATCATCATCATCTTCTACCTATTCTTCAGTACATCAACCACACAAGTCCAAGAGCACTGATAAATATCCTTTATTAAAACTTGATGTTAAGTTCAAAATGCCAATGTTTAATGGTGAATTAAATGCAGATAAGCTAGATAATTGGATTCGACAATTGGAGGTCTATTAAAGAATACAGAACCTTCAAGATGATGATACCAAAATTCAGTTAGTTTGTGTTAGAGTCGGTATCTTCATCCCTCCGTCAGAGATCAGATTTCTCTTGTTGCATTTCATTTTAGGTGTCTCATTCAGTTCAGTCAGCTGCATTCCATTAGGAGCATGGATGATCTGATGGAAGGGTCTTTTCTCTCATATCCCTCATGTCATGTACCTGCTGGTCCGTGTTTGTTCATCGAAATCATTTTAAAATCATTTACAGTCATGTTTGGTCTCTTGGTCAACAAAGAGTCATTTTAGGGTTTTTAGTCTCATTAAGTCTAGGGTTTCGTTAATTTAGTCTTCAAAATGGCTAATAATGTCAGAAGGCACATGAGGGAGGTTCGAAATAGGTTTTCATCACAAAAATTTTATCGTCATAATGTTTGATAATGATTTTTCTTCAAAACTCTATTTTGAAGAAAAATTGTCTATTTTATCCTTTTGTAATAAATGAAATGTAATTTTCAAAGTTTTTTCAGTTGTAAATTTCTTCAAGCGCAGCCCTGGTCACCTTTTCCAAGATCCCATGCCAGCTATCCCTTCAAAGAACAGACAAGAGATTCATCATTAGAGCTCGGAATTTCGCCTAGTTTTGGCTAGTTTGACTTTTTCATGTAACTCTTGATGTAACTTGATGTAATTTCATGACCATGATGTAATTTTGGCACATTTTTACTCATCTTAGTAGATTCATTCACCAAAAAGTGAAATGTAAGTGAATGAATCAATTTCCTATCATATAGAGGCAAGTTGTTTCATTGCCTATTTTCCAGTTCTTAGTTTAGATATGGTTGAAACAACTCCTAGAATGATGAGCTTGACCCCTAGAGGCATGGGGATGAGTTAGGCATGTCTATATCTTGTAGTTCTTCAGTCATTTTCAGGGTTGGACACTTGGGATTGCTTGGCACTTCATTGTACATTTCATCTCTGCAATTTTGGCAAAGGAATAGACCAGGGTTTGCAGCACTCTTTGGGATCCATGTGGCTCTGTGTTTTTATGGTGTGTTTCTCTATGTGATTGTAAGTTCATTGATGTTTATGTGTATCATTTCCCTTCTCCTTTCTTCTTAAATTAAACAAATGAGTGATAAAGGTGGAATTCATTAGATTTCTTTGCTCTGCCTTCAGTTTTGTTTAATTTTCCATGTTTTCATCTATTTGAAGAGGATTCTTGAAAGCCTCTTTCCCTCTTCAGCTCCTCACCGGTCTAAAACATCCATTCATTAATTTCAAAGCATCAAAACAATTTCCTTCCTTGCCCCATTCAGAAACTCTGCAAAAACTAGGCCTCATCCCCGAACCCAAAACTGCCTTTCCCTTTGTTTCCAACAAAACCCCCAAAATCAAAATCAAACTCCTTTACTTATATACCTAGCCTAAAATTAGCCTTTATTTCAAGTCATCTCAAGCCCTATTGATTATTTTTGCTGAGATTGACCCGGAGAGAGCCCTCTCCTGATCTGGTAGGGCTAGCTACCAGACTGAGCGTGGTTTGATGTTACCCTGAACTCTGCCTTCTTTCAGCCTGAGGTAGATTCAGGCAATAACATAGTGGTGACCATATTGGGGAAAAAATGGTTTTCTTGTTAGTGTTATTTGTTTTATAAGCTACAGACAGAGCCTGAAGTTATGCCAGGTAGCCTTCGAAACGCTCTTGCTTTGCATTAGCAAAAGTAGATAAACGTTGCTTCAGTCAACCTCCGGTTTAGTTTGTAAACGTGACACTTGACTTGTAAATTTCTCCCAGTACATTAGATCGTTCTAGACTTTGGGGTGATGAGTCTAGAATTTGTTAGGCTGAACAAGTTCGTTTTTTCCCTTTGATTTTTGAAAATAATTCAACACACTGGCTTCCAGAAGACATACTAGAGCAAATCCGGATCGCGATCCACCTCCAGTGTATGAAAATCCCAATCTTATTTCAAGAATCCTTCATCGAGAAAGTCTTGTGATTCCTCTATTCAAATCTTATTTATGTCCTGCTGTGTTTGAATACCTTGAAGATCTTGAATTTGATGAACAATTTAAGTTTTCATTGTTTGAGACGAAGTTTTAAAGTGCTATTGGTTCTACGGTCATAAATCCAGAGTTTATCAAATATCTTGAAATTGAACAAGCTAATAGATCCATTGATAGTTACATCTTGAATATTCAGAATTCTATTATGGCAACAAATATTCCTGAGTTTATAGAATCTGCATCTGAAACTCTTGGGCCATCAGCAGTTACTTCCGATTCACAGGTTCATACCGAGCCTCCTTTCATTCCTACCATTCCCATGCAACCATCTATTTCTGATCAAAAATCTACAGTAGTTTTGCCTCCATCTACACCTCATACATCTACTGCTCCTACTCCTCCTATATTTCCAAATCCGGTTGTAAATCCACCAAGAGCAATGGCTGCCCGATTTGCACCCCTTGTGTTGCCTCAGAACTTGGATGATATGCCCACTGATTATCAAAGTAAGATCCCATTATTTGATGGCACTCCTCAAAGTGTTCCTGCTCAGCAGCATGTGGATAGAATGGCGGATTTCTTTGACCTTCATGAAATTGATGCAGAAAATGTGACCATGAGATTATTTGTGCAAACTTTTGGAGGTGAAGTGAGAAAATGGTTCAGAGCTTTGCAGCCTAGGAGTATTGCTACGTTGGCTGAGCTTCAGAGACAATTTTTGGATCGGTGGGAAGTAAAGAAAGATCCTCTTCAGATCACTTCTGAATATACCAAGATCAAGCGGAACGTTGGTGAGTCTGTCCAAGATTACTGTATTAGATTCAATGCGGTTTACAATGCAATTCCTGATGATTTAAGGCCATCTAGGAGGTCGGCTTTGCTTAAGTTTCCGGATGTTTTTGATCCGGAAATGGCCTATAAATTAAGAGAAAGAGATCCGGCCACTTTGGAGGACATGCAGAAAATTGCAGTGAGTGTTGAAGCTAATTTGAATGACAAGAGAGCTAGATTGAGAGCAGAAAAGAAAGTAGTAATTAAGGAAGAGGCTTCTACTTCAGATCAAGTACTTCGCAAGGTGGAAAAGATGATTGAAAGATTAACACTTGATAAGCCTGAACTGCAGATCAGAAATCCTAACTTCCGTGGCCAGCAGCAACCACAATTCAGGATCAAACAACGAGAGCAGCGAGCACAAGAACCAACAATACAACAACAGGTAAAGACACCTTTACAACAGAATTTTGTTGGTCCGGAATCAGATGATGAAGATAATGTAATAGGGGAAGAGAATCACTTCTTTACACCTGATGATTTGCCAACCTTTATCACTGAAGATGAGGAGTATGCAGAAAGCTCAGTTGTACAAAAAGACGAGTATTTCATTTTGGCAAATGAGACAGCTCTTGAAGAAGAGTCAGATGAGTATCAGAGAGGTTATATGAATGCTTTGTCTGCCCAACAACGTCAATATTCACTTATAAACAGAGATGTGCCTATCAATCCAATCCAAAAGAGAAAGGAAGTTTCAGCACCAAAGAATGATTCACCCGTTGCACAAAATAAGGGAAAAGAGATAGTTGATCCCACTACTAGCAAATCCCCATCAGCAAATGAAATATCTAATTAGCCAATCGTATCGAGGGAGAAAGTTGAAAAGAAGGATGTTCCAGTCAAAGAGGTAGAAAAAGCTTCAGTTTTTAACTTAGAGAGTGAAATAGCTAAGTTAAAAGTTTCCATTCCTTTGACTGAATTGATGAAGAATAGCAGTTATAAGGGCCAGGTATCTAAAATTCTAAATTTTGATCCAATGTATGATATGGTGAATGTGGAAGATGATCAACCTGAGTTGATATTTGGACCAGCATTGGATGGTGAGTCTCCAGATAGTGATGTGCCTCCTTTTTATATCAGCCTTAGATTGCATGATTTTGTGTTACATAATGCCATGTTTGATTCCGGAGCATCTCATAATCTCATGCCGAGAGCAATCATGGAGAAATTAGGATTGGCCATCACTAGGAAGTATCATGATCTTTATTCTTTCGGTTCTAGTAGAGTAAGATGCATTGGGCTTATCAAAGACTTGGTGGTTAGTTTAGATCAGATTCCGACTAAGAATGTTTTGATGGATGTGGTTGTGGCGGATATTCCTCCTAGATTTGGCATGCTTCTTTCCATATCTTGGGGAGCGAAACTAAAGGGAACATTGCAGCTTGATTTCTCCTATGCTACCATTCTTGTGTTCGGTCAGATGAGAAGATTATATCAGGAACAAAAGATGAAATATATGATTACTAGCAAGGAGAAACCGGTAAATCATCCAATTAATTATGTACATACAGATTTAGAGTCATTTGTTTTGTATTCAGATAGTTTCAATGATGTAAATAGTCAGTTAGTTGGAGCAGAGGACATTCCAGAAATCACTGAGAATTTTATAGAGGTTTTGAAGAAAGAGAGACAAGAACTTGAGAGTTCCACTGAGCAATCAGCCTTCCGACAGCAGCAAAAAGTTGATGGACAACAAGCAGAAATAACAGAGCAAATATAATTTCAGCACTTGGAAGAAGATGAAGATGGTTTGTGGACCATGGATTTCGATGGTGCAGTAGGAAGTGATGGTGCTGGAATTGGAATTTGGGTACGTAGCCCTTTCTCTGCCCCAAACAAGGTACCGAGTAATGTAAGGGTTTGTTCTTATAAATTAGCTTTTGATTGTTCGAATAATGAGGCAGAATACGAAGCTTTGATTGCTAGTCTGAAAATTCTTAGAAATTTGAATGCTAAGAGGATTGCAGTGTATGGCGACTCCGAGTTGGTAATTAAGCAAGTGAAAGGTGAATTCCAAGCTAAGCATCCTCGAATGCGGGCTTACCAAAATGTTGTTCTTGATATCTTGAAATTGTTTTCAGACTATACTTTGACTCGTATCCCTCGTATTCAGAATGGTATTGCAGATGCACTTGCAAAGGCAGTGAGTAATTTGAAGATTCTGATGAACTCAAGTAACAAATTTGAAATTCATGTGAAACATCGTCCGACTATCCTGGAAAATCAAAGGTATTGGCAAGTGTTCCAAAATGATGAAGAGATTGATGAATTTCTGCAAAACAAAGGTAAATTCAAAGACACTACAATTGATATGGAGCATGATGATGGTGAGGCTGATGTGCAAGTAAATCAGATGGAAGTGTTGCAGCTGAAAGATAATGTCATTCCTAAAGGTCTAATACCTTTAGAGGAGCTCTTCGATCAAGATGACGTAGCTAAAAAACCAACCTTGCGGCCAACTGAAAAGGGAGTTGAAGATGTGAACATTGGATCAGCTGATAATCCAAAGATGGTGAAATTGTCCAAAGCATTGTCACCGGAGGTAAAAGAAAAATATGTTAGTTTATTGTCTTCTTTTGCTGATGTATTTTCTTGGGACTATTCAGATTTGAAGACGTATGATACCAATATAATTCAACACACCATTCCTATTAAGCCAAATCAAAAGCCCTTCAGGCAGAAGTTGAGAAGGATAAATCCGAAGTTGCTGCCCTCAATTGAGAAGGAAGTGAATCGATTATACAAGGCTGGTATCATTGTTCCTATAAAATTTTCAGATTGGATTTCCAATTTGGTGCTCGTACATAAGAAGACAGGTGAGATTCATTTGTGCATTGATTTTAGGAATCTGAATAAGGTTTCTTTGAAAGATAATTATCCATTGCCCAAAATGGATCACATAATTCAACTAGTAGTTGGAGCATCTCGTATGTCGCTACTCGATGGATATTCAGGGTATAACCAAATTCTGGTCCATGAGGATGATAGAGACAAAACAACGTTCACCACTCTGTGGGGAACTTTCCATTATGCTAAAATTCCTTTCGGTTTGAAGAATGCTGGTGCAACATTTCAGCGAGAAATGGATATGGCATTTGCAAATGAGAAAGATGTTTTCTTAGTTGTGTATCTTGATGATTTGATAGTCTTTTCCAATT
This sequence comes from Pinus albicaulis, assembly GCA_034641835.2. Classification (NCBI taxonomy): domain Eukaryota; kingdom Viridiplantae; phylum Streptophyta; class Pinopsida; order Pinales; family Pinaceae; genus Pinus; species Pinus albicaulis. The sequence goes on from JAXQQM020078512.1 coordinate 139,125, forward strand.
CTGATGAAGAGCACCTTTACCATTTGAAGATTGTTTTTCAGCGATGTAGAAAGTATGGTGTGTCACTCAATCCGAAGAAGAGTTTGTTTGCCATGGATGAGGGAAAGCTTCTTGGTCACATAATATAAAAATATGGCATCCGTATTGACCCAACTCGAGTTGAAGCTATTCAGTAAATTGATCTTCCCCGGAATAAGAAGGAGATTCAATCCTTTAATGGTAAGATGAATTTTTTACGCCGCTTTGTGCCTAATCTTGCTGAACATCTAAGGGAGATTACAAACATGCTTAAGAAAGATAGCGTAGTAAAGTGGACCGAGGAGGCGGTAAAATTTTTCAATTTAGTGAAGTTAGTTCTTTCTTCAGCTCCGGTTTTGATCAACCCAGATTATACTCATGATTTTATTTTGTTTTCATTTGCTTCAGAGCATACTATGGCAGCAGTATTGATGCAGAGGGGAGATGGGCATGAAAAACCAATTGCTTTTTTCAGCCGAACCATAAGAGATGCAACCTTGAAATATAACATAATTGAAAAGCAAGCTCTTGCTTTAGTGAAAGCGTTGAAATATTTTTGGGTATATATTCTGCATTCTCATATTCTTGCTTATGTTCCTAACGCTATTGTTAAGGATGTTTTAGTGCAAATAGATCTAGAAGGGAGACGAGGAAAATGGATTGCTGCCTTGTTGGAGTATGATGTGGAGATAAAGCCTACAAAGCTTATCAAAGGACAAGGGCTGGCTAAGCTAATGGCTGAGTTGAATTTGCACGCCTTGGACATTAATCTCATTGCTGCTATGTCCGAGGAAAATGAGGAAAGTTCATTAGTTCAGGTATCAGAAATCTTCGTGCTTTCTCCTTGGTATTCAAATATTGTATATGTGCTTCAAAATTTGTCACCACCACCCGGCATGGCTAGAAACAAAAGTAGAACTCTGAAATTGAAGGCTGCTAAGTTTTGTATTTTGAATAATTCACTCTATTGGAAAGATCCCGGTGGTGTTTTGCTGAATTGTTTGGTTGAAGAAGAAGCAAAACAGGTTATGGAGGATTTTCATAAAGGAGATTACAGGGGTCACTTTTTTTGGAAAACAACGGCCAAATTTTTTTTGAGAGCCGGATATTATTGGTCGACACTTTTTGCTGATGTGTATAAGACTATGAAAAGTTGTCATGAATGTCAGATTTTTGAAGGGAGGAAGAAATTGCAGCCTTTTCCGCTTAGGCCCATTGAGGTAAGTGCTTCTTTTCAACAATGGGGTTTGGATTTCATTGGCAAAATCCATCCTGCTTCTTCAGCTCAGCATAAGTGGATCCTCACAGCGACAGGTTATTTCACGAAATGGATTGAAGCAATTCCCACTAGGCAAGCTATAGATTCGGTAATAATTTCATTCCTTGAGAATAATATTTTGTCTCGTTTTGGTTGTCCGAATAAGTTAATCACTGATAACGCAGCAGCTTTCAAATAAAAAAGGATGATTGAGTTTTGTGACAAGTATCATATCATTTTGGGACACTCAACCGCTTATCATCCACAAGGCAATGGATTGGCAGAGTCTTTCAACAAATATTTGGTCAACATCATTAAAAAGTTGCTGGAAATAAACAAGAAAAGTTGGCATAAGAAGTTGGTCAATGCACTTTGGGCAGACAGAGTGAGTCAGAAGAAATCCATTGGTATGTCCCCCTTTGAGTTGGTATATGGAGTTGATACGATGTTTCCTACCTCTCTCGCAGTTCTAGTGGTCAAAATTCTACAGGAAGCTGACAGTGAAGATGATCATATGAAAAGAAGAATAAATCAAATGATCCATTTGCAGCAGACGAGAGAAGAATTTTTTCAAAACACATTCAAGCTGCAGGAGATAATTAAGAAAATATATGACAGAAAAGCCAAAGCGGACAAATTTCAGTTGGAAGAAGTGGTGCTGAAATGGGATGCAAGAGTTTACATCTCAAGCATCTCCAGATAAATATGGAAAGAGAGTTTCCAATTTGGTCCTCTCAAGATAGGTGCTTCAGATATTCTTGTTTTCAAAGTTTCAAAGGCTGATTGACAATCACGATCCCATTTGAATTCACAATCTTTTGTAAGCAATTTGAAGAGTGGAGATGCTATTTTAGTGAAGTTTTCTATAAATCTTCTATAGTAACCAGTAAATCCTAGAAAACTTCTAACATCTCTTTGACAATTTGGAATAGGTAACTTGGAGATGACTTCAAATTTTGATCTATCAACCTTAATCCCATCTCCTAAAATATGATGCCCCAAAACAATCCCTTCAATAAACATCATAAAGCATTTTTCATGGCTTAATGAAAGGTTTGTTTCTTTACATCTTATAAGAACTTTTTCCAAATTTTCTAATGCCTCTTCAAATGAATTACCATAAACTGTAAAATCACCCATATAAACCTCTACACAATCATGGATTAGATCAGAAAAAATTCCTAGTACTGCTCTTTGGAATGTTGCGGGTGCATTACATAACCCAAAAGGAAGCACTCGATAGGCATCTGTCATCATTGATCATTAAAATACCGTTACTGTAAGTGTATATAGTGATGGTCCTTTATGGTACGTCACCAAAGACATTTTCAATGACACTTTTGGTGAGGGTCATTAAAGGCCCATCACTAATTCTCTCTTTGGTGATACTACTAGTGACGAACTTTTAATGACCCTCACCAATTCTCTTTTTGTTACTTTTGGTGACGGTCAAAAAATGTCCGTCATCATTGATCATTCCAATGAGTTTTTGATGACGCTATGTGCCTTTTAATATATTTTTTGTCAAAATATAATGATTTAATACCATAATTGTGGAGTATTTTTTATAATATTTCTAAGGCCATAGTGGTTAGGGTCAGTCAATTTTTTAAGAAGTAATTAGTGTGTATCATTTCCCTAAAGTAATGACTAGTCGAATAGAGATTTCCTATGAGTCAACACATGATTCATAACTATTAAGTTTATTATCTAGCAAATTCCCTTCAAATAAAGTTCCACTATTGTGTGTAGGAAATATATTATTTAATACATAATCAAGCTCTGATAATTATATTAATGAGAAAGACCTAACACTCCTCAACAATCTGGGCACACCTTAAATTAATGCTTTGGCACACACTAACATTACTTATCACCCCACATGTCTTGGAACATCTTTGTACCTAGAACATATTGCGATGACATTGACGCCCAAGCACATGGTGGCATGCACTAGTACAACATGGAACTCTCCTAGCATGTGTTGGCATGCTAGATATAGTCCCTACCATGCCCTGGAACACCTTGGATGAATGCATTGACATACATTAGCACTTGGCACACAATGCCACTTGGCATGTATTGGGACCTATTATTAGTGTGCCTAGCATGCCCCTTTTCAAAAAGATAAAGTCCTCACTTATTAACCCTATTATTGGTTCTTCCTTTTATTGCCTTGACACATATTGACATACCCTGGCACCCTGCGCCACATCCTTAGCACCTATCATGTATTGGCATATCTTGGCACTATTAATTGGCACATGATATAATTAGCACACCCTGGAACTCCCAAGCACACTTTGGGAATTCTTGAAATGCCTTGATATTCCCTAGCATGCCTTACCAATGCTTAACATACCTCGTCACTCCCTCCTTGGCATGACAACTAACATTCATTAACACTAGTCTCTGGCATACGTTCCTCATATTCATTAACTTCCATGAATTTTTACCTAGTGCCCCCTTAATGTTTTTTCCTAGTACTCCTTAACACTCATCAACATGCATTATCACTCTCTAGCTCACCTTAGCACTCTTCAGCTTTCCCTTCAACTTCATAACATGCATAACACTAGTCCCTGACACATATTGGCGCTTGGCACGTGTTGGCGCTTGGAAAGTCTTAGCATGTTTGGAATACGTTGAGATGTCTTGGTATGATTTGGCATGGTTTAATATTAAATTTATTTATGAAGATCAATTGTTGGAAAGTAGATGAGAAGCAACAAAGGAATACTTGGCACTCAGAATGCACTAAGACTTTGCACTTGACACCTATTGATGCCTAGTGTTGGTGTGCCTAGCATGCCCCTCTTGGAAAAGGTAAATTGATGGCTTATTTACCCTCTTATGTGTTCATTTCCTTGTAGTTTAACCTTTTTCTCCCTTTTTTTCTCTTAATAGTCCCTGACATGCATTGACACACCCTTTCACATCTTGGCATGCCTTATCACTTGGCACATCTTAGCATGTTTGACATGTATTCCCACTATCTAGCACATCAAGGGGGTGAAGAGAGATGTAGTCCTAAAGTAGGTCGAGTACGAGGGCCGAGTAAGGGTTGCTAAAGGGAGGTCATGATCATCCTCCAAGAGAAAGATCATCGTGTGAGGGTTTAGAATAATGTTTCATACCTTAATGGTCGGTTTGCGCTAGGAAGTAGGATGTCATATTGTTGGTTCTCTTCTGGTAGATCGAGCTTAAGAGATGTTTCTCATGAGAATCTGGGCATGTGATTTCAATTGTGTCTTTATGTGAAGGCCGCATCAAATTATTAAATGTTTAATATTTGCAACAAGAAACAGTGAGATTGGAAACCAGAAAGGAAAAAAAAATAATAATGCACCCACACTGGTGAGGAATTTTGATGCATCAGGAGTGAGGAATGTGGGGCGTCTAATTTATTTTTCCCTTAAATAAATTGGACAATAAATTGTAATCTCATCTCATAACAACTTGTGTCAGTTAATTAATTCATGATGATCGAGTTAGCTCAAGAAATTAGAGTTGAGGTTCTAAGATGAGGCATCTAGAGGGATTCTAATATTTTTGCAGTCCAGTTGAAGTTGATGCATTAGTGGGGTGCAAGTGTAATTAACTCAATTAAATGAGATAAAATCCGTTTAACTAGTTCTAATTGAGTGATGAGCTACTGAGAGGTCCAGTGAATTAAATTAGATTTAATTCACAATGAGTGATCAATCAGATAACTGATATTTCGCTATTAATAGTTGCATGCATGTTAGTTTCAAGGAATACCCAGTTGAGACAGAGGTTAATGGGAACATAACTATCAGTTGTATTTAGAGAAAATTTCCCATGTGCAATTATAAAGTCATTGGGATGCCATGATGGATTGCACAATCAAGGAAGACTGCTTTTCCTAATTAATAAGGAGTTAATTACCTAGGAATTGCATGAGCAAGGCAGGTTGAAGTAAGGATGAGAATTGGCTAAGTACTAGACCGAGTTTGCCTAGATCAATGAGAGCCAATTGACAGAGTGCTGGAGAATCTCATGAGAGATTAAGCATTGTATTGTTTCATGATTCCTTAACTTAATACACAATAGAGATAGAGGGGTTTTGAGTAGTTGCTTTCCCCAAATACATCATGTTGTTGTGCAATTGATAATTTATTTCTCTTACTTACATGTGATTGTGCGATCATGTTTTATTTCTGCAAATTGTAGGAAGGATTCAGTATCTTGTTTTAGTAGATTAGAAGATCAAATTGAATCTTGTTGGTTATATTTTCTACATGGTATCAGAGCAGGAATTTTTTGGGCGACAAATTTGCAGAGAATATCTGAAGATTTTGGTGTAAAAATTTCAAAAAACAATAGAATATTTGGATTCCTTGCGAAAATCTACCCAAATGGAAAGAAAAAAATCGGTCGAATCGGAGCTCAAATGAGGGAGATATCATCGATTTAAAATCAACTCTTTTTTAGAAACTTTTTGTTACATCGGGAAAATTAAACTGTGCACGAGTCAAGAACCTATATGCACTTGAGGTAACAGATGCATGTAAAGCTTTGAGGAGAAAGGTAGAAGTTAGAGACTTGGTGGTTTAGAGGGAGCATAAATTACCTCTCAACATGCATCCTCATGAGAAGCAGTCTCAGAAGGTTGTGGAGTAGCTGCCATAATTGGAGAAGCAGAGAGTAGACCGAGTGGAAGCATCCACTCAAGAAAAGACTTCTGTTAGGTCTCTGTAATTTATTAGCAAGATTGGGAGAGTCCAATCACAGAGTTAACATCATTTCAACCAACTTTGGGATTCTAGGATCTAGCCCTCCTGAATCCGGAGAGGGATCTCTCCAATATGTACAAAGATGGATATTGTCTTTGAAAAACTTAAGGTAATGATATTAGGCTAGTTATGAAGGCCAAGGGTTTTGTTTTGTTTTGGATGGTTGAGCATGAAATGTTACTTGAGGGGGAAGTCCTAAGTGCAAAAGTTTCCAAAGTGAGAAGTTGCAAGCAAATAGAACAGATTTGGCAGACAGATAGATATAACGCTGGTTTTTAGTCCATTGGGCTATGGAGTCATATCTGGGCTTTAATTGAACAACAACATCAAGTGTGATCCAAGGGGCAAGTTATCTATACCACAATATTATTGAGATTAAAATGATGAAATGGAAACATTAAAATGTTGGAGGGGTGGAAACTGATAATAATTTCTCAGAGGATTTATAGTCAGTCCAAACAAGAAAAGTCTCTTAAGTAACTGTTTTAAAACCAACCAAGGACAGGGCTAACCATAGACTTCTTGGGCAAGTTCTTATTAAAGCAACTTAATTGACAAACAATCCAGTAATCCACATAATTACCTTCAGAAAGTATGAAAACACATAAGAAAAATAGAGTGTAACTTAAGATCAGATAAAGTACTTTTAAACCTAGTCTGCTTTCAGTCAACACCAAGGGAAACTTTCAGAATCTGCCTTTGGAGAAAAGAATCTAGGAATCAAGGCAAACCATATCTTCTCTAGTCTAACTTTAATAGCAAATAATGGAAATAACATTCGAGAAAAATGTTTGAGCAAACAGAAGGACGAGGGAACGCCAACATTCCTAACTGTTTAAACTGTATTGAATCATTCTTAAATAAACAAATCTGAAGAAAACATTAAGATAAATATTTCTCAGCCAGAGAAGGTTACCGCTATACAGAAAATCCTAACCCTGTTTAAACTGTTCTTTACAGAGGGAAAATGAACAATATGGCATACATAGAAGGAAAACGATTAACAAAGAAAGAAGCACTTCACCAATGATAAAGACCAGGATCCCAAGAAACAACTTTTATATTGATGTCAAACTAGTTACAATCTTCAAGTCCAATGTTTCAGTTCAGCAATCATCTTCACTATTCAACCTAACTACTCTAGCACAAACAGAGCTTCAAGGGCCAGTGAACACTATGTACAAACAGAAGTCTCGAGCTCAAGTGTATTTCAAAGTTCTGCAACCAAAAACTCCTCATCTTCTGTAGAAGTACTTATAGGAAGATGAGGAGGTGAGATTTTAACAAAATATCTCAAGGACAGTTAATGTAGAGTGAAGACTTCTCGGCCCTTTGAGAGGCTTGAGGGAAAAATTTACAGGTGGATCACTACATTAACTGTTTCACAATAAATATCAAAGCTCGGTGGAAGCTTTGTTTGACTTTGAGGCTCTGTGCATGTTTTGGAGTAACTCTGCAGATATTTATTCATTGGTTTCCTTGCAGAAGTAACTCCCTGGCTGTGCTGGAGGTGGATATTTGATTTTCTTCAATAACTTAGCCTTTGGTTTGAATGGTTTGAGGCAACAGGTGGCCTTTACGGTAGCTGAGGAATTAATTCACCTTTAGTTGAAACGGTGGAAGCCTTTCTGTCTGTTTAAACGCTTATGATTTTTCTTTAACTGTGTTTAATTTGGGGATTAGGCTTTTGATAGTCAATCTTAGCCGTAATCCCTAAATTTGTCTTCAATCTTCTGCTCTGCTCTGTTCTTCAACACTGATACTCTTTCAATTGTGTTTTTAATAAAACAGTGTCTTGTCGATGTGCAGGGCCGCGCTGGGCTCGTATGGCATCAACGCCTATGAAGCGTTGATGAAACATGTCTTCAAACCCTCTATATCTCTTTCCCTTTGATAAACGAAAGACTAGAGGATCGTCACCCTCGGCTTTTATTTTCCTTTGTTATAATGGAAAAAGCATTGGGACCTACAAAACACAAACAATTTTTTAAGAAATCCTGCATTTTTGGGGAAAAACTGCTTCAGAAGGCGGGGGAGGAGCGTATCCATCAGATGAAAACATCCAACGGTGGGAGATTTGCGTAGACGAGGCGAAAAGGAGAGCGGGGAGATGAACAAGTTGGAGTGATTTTGGACCGTCCGATCTGGACACGTGGACGGTCCAGATTCAATCGGAGGATCGCAATCGGGGGTAGCGAGCAAATGCACCGATTTGAAACATGCGATGCGATTTAGCGCAGACCGTCGATCTAAGATTCAAATCAACAGTGGGAAATGAATCGGGGTAGTCGCAATCGGAGGGATGAGGAAAAGAGTGCGATTTAAACAAAAAACTCCAATGCGATTGCGCAATCGGGAGGGGAGAGGCGATTAAGCGATAGCCGTTGGATCCGAGGATTAGATCAACGACGGGGAGCGAATCGGAGGAACAGCAATCGGGGGAAAAAATAAATGCATGCAATGGAAAACTCCGATGCGATTAAGCACTGTCCGTCGATCTGCAGATCAGATCGACGGCGGAGAGTGAATCGGGGGATGGCCGATCGGCGAGAGCAAACAAGTGTATGTGATGGAAAACCTCGATGCGATTGGGCGCTGGCCGTTGGATCAAAGGACTAGATCAACGGTCAGGATTGCTACGACCTACGCACCGGCGGAAAAACCCTTAAAAACATGAAAACCAAAGTTTTTTGCGAATAAAACAAGTTTAACGGATTGGGCGGAAAATATATAGGTAAAGGAAAAAGGCGCCCGATTGCAGGGCCGGGGTTTTTCACGGAATGTAATATGCCCGGGAGTTATAAAGACAAGGGATAATCGCAATCGGGCCATTGAGCCTGGTCTTTCCGATCAACCCATTTGTATTGTTTCCGATTGCGATTGCGCGATCGGCTCTTTTCAATCAACCCACTTATATTCAACACATGGTTTTAAGTTTTAACTTAGAACTTTCGGAAAGTGGGTTTTTGGGTTTACAAAATAAAATGAGCTTTGTAATGGTTCAAAGTCATGCACCCTTTGGATGTTTTCGATTAGCGCCGAAAGCTTTGGCATTTGGTTTTTAACACATGGGCATGTGGGGGGAAGTAGTTTAGGACTTAGCCCAAGGGGCTTAGGTCCATGGCAATAAAACTTTGTTTTTTATGAAAAATTTCAAGGTTTTCAATGGATTTGGGGGTTTCGGCACAGTTCAAAAAGAAGTTTCAAACCAAGTCAGGAAGATTTTTATGGATGGAGGGAGAAACTCATGAAAAGTAGAGGAATATATGGAGAAAAGGGGGAGCAAATGAAGGTTAGTTATGAGTGGGAGAAAGGGGAAAAATGATGGTTTCTTCAGCAGTTTCTTATAGGAAATCAGCAGAATTTCCCAAGTATAAAAAAATGGGACAGCAAATGAGGATTTTGGACAGAGGCATGAGGCCTACAAGGAGTCTTCAAGAGCCAACAATTTTTAGTGATAAAATTTGTTCCTTGGAGGCTCAAAAAAGATCTTAGCCACCTTTTGGTATAACAAAATATTATAGGTGGCTAACAGTGGCTCCACTTGGGGATGGTGCCTTCTTGAAGGCATCAAGAATTCAGACTTGACTTCTGGGAGGCTGACTAGTTGCCTCATCCATTGGGTTGTCCTTCTGTGATTGAATGATCTTCTCTAAAAACATATTTGGAAGCCATGAAAGCAATGGACCTTTATCAACAAGCTTGCTACCTACCCAATCCTACAGATCTAGCATTTTTTCTTCATCAGAGTGCACTTGGATTGGCAAACTCTATTCACAACATTTTATTCTTTTGAAAGCAGGAAATCTAATCTATTTCTAATCCTTATTTCTCCCTGAACTCAGATTAAACAGTTGAGCTCATATATTTCTCTACCTAGTCTACTGTCTGTTGGGATTAAACAGTCCAACAAACTTTCATTCTCTAAATTCTACAACAGAAATTTAAAAATAGTCAAGTCAAGATTGAGTTGTTTGACTTGCTATGATCTATGGCATAAGAACAAGCTGCACATAGATTATTTGCAGAAAATTAAACATCAAAAATTGAAGGCTTAAGATCTGAAAGCTTCTTATTATGGCCTTCTCTCTTCTTTTCATGGCTCTGATTTTTCTTTTTTCTGTGAGCTATCTCTTCCTTGATATCTGATTCAGGTTTTGAGCGGATTAGAACCAGATTTTTACATCTTCTTGACTCAAAAAATAAAACAAGTGTGAGTCATTTCTCTTTGGGAAACTCAGGTTCAGATTTTGAGTTTGTTTGAACCTTCAATTTCTATCCTAATCTATCTACTGATAAGCCAAGATTGAACAATTTGGCAAATCGAATTCACTATCCTGTCAGCAGAAAAATTTAAAAGCTAATTAGTCAAGATTAGGCTATTTGACTAACTAGAAGTGTGTTTTGCAGGAGTGGCATTTAAGCTTGCACACTTTCATATTTGTTTCTCTTTTTGGTATGGGGCTATACCTTTATTGTTTTGTCAATTTGCCCTCTTTTCTTTCTTTCTTGTTTTTGTATTTTTCCTTTTCTCTTCAAAGCAGAAAACAACAATTATCTACATGCTCAAAACTGAGCTTTATTGACATTACTATCTAACCTATTCTAAACATGGAGTATTTACATATTCATATGATACAAAAGTGCCAATGCAGCCAGCTGAGTAATGTCAATAAGAAGTAGTAACTCTGGCTGCTTGTCAGAGGTATCCACAGAACATATTGAAGGTTAACCTTCAATGTCAAGGCTATCACAGAAGGTGACAGCCTTTCATGTCTCTGGCTCTTGAAAAGGGTCAATGCTTGATAATTTGAGCCAGTCGGGATTTCCACACACTCTTCCATAGGATCAACAAAGAAAAGACTATCTCTAGACACACTCTTTCACAATTGGTAGATCATCTACTTCTAAGACATCAGCTTTGAAGACTATCTCTTCAGTATGTAGCTTGGAAGTATCATCATTCTTAACCTGAAAAATAGCAAACAGTGAAATATCTTCTTTCTTTGAATCTATGCTTGCTTCTGATATAAATTCAGGCTCTTTAAATGATAGACTAATATCAGTGAAGGGAGAAGTTTCTTCTTGAGAAGATGATATATCCATAGCAAGATAGTCTTCTATTTGTTTTTCTCCTTCATCTTCATCATCCTCTGAACTGGAGGACTCATCATATTTAACAGTGTTGTCCTCTAGTAACCCTGGTATGATTGTATTCAGTGGTTTAATTCGTATGAAGAGGTTATTATATTCTTGAGCAGGGGAGTATTTAAAGGTTTCCTCTTTTTCAAGAGAAAGCTCCTTTTTCTCAAAAATTTCTTTATTGCTCTTCTCTTCACCTTCTGAGTTGAAAGGCTGCTGATTTCCAATTATGTGAAAGCCATTAGTGATGGATTGAAACGGATGTTTTTGGCTTTCAAGCTGGTGATGGTGAAAATGATAACACCAATCAAATGATGGTTGCCCTGCATGATTAGTTTTTTCTTGGAACTCATCATCATCATCATCAGACTGATCGAAATTCGGAAAATAATTTGAATAAACAATTTTGTCAGTCGAACATATTGGGTCATCAGTTTGCTTTTCTTCTAACTGATCTACAAGATAAATTTCTAAATCTATACAACAAAGTTCTTTATGTGAATGGGCAAGAGTGTTTGTTTCGCAAAAAATTTCAGAGACTGACTGTTTATAAATAGTCTGATCTATCTCTTTTTCTGTCAAAGGGAAGGATGTTTCTATGTTCCTTTGAACATGAGTACAGTAGTTCTCTGTCTCTTGTGAAGACTGATTTTGAGGCTGGATGTCTTCTTGAGCCTCGGCTATAAGGGATGATGAACCAATATGTGAGTTTTCAGGGATATCTTGAGGAATGTTTTTTACTGCTTGGATCATATTTTCCTCAACCGATTCATCTATTTTTCTAAATTTTTTCAATAGGATAGTAAACTCATGAATGGTTGTTAAAAGATCTTTAGGATGCATCTCTTCCAAAGCTTCCTTATTATCTATAATGTGTTGGGTGATGTTTTGTGATGGATCATAATATATTGCACCCCATGATAATGACGTAGCGTTTTCTTCATAGTTCTCATAGAACACATATTCAAGGTCTCTTAAAGAAAACAAACTACTAGATCTTAAGCATTCATACCAATCCCTAGCTTTTCCTTCTAATGTTAACATGAAAATTTTCATTAGGCAGTCTTCATGCCATTCAACTTTCAACCTCCACACATGTATATGAAATCTGATGAGATGTAATAGAGGGTCATCAAACTTTTCACCTTGAAAAAGAGGCAGGTTGTCATCCCAATTCACCCGGGGCATCTTATGTGGAAACCTAGGGATATGATCTCTACTCATTGGGGCATATCTTCGTTGTATTCTCGGAATCATGTTTGTAAATCAGAAAAGAGGTCACTGTGTCCGGTCAATCAGTTCAGGGTCTTCTACCAGTGGAGTCATTTGGTTTTCTGGGAGTTTAAGAGTGTGGAGTCGTCAGGTGGAAAAATTTTCGCTCGTAAGGAGGTAAAATGTTTTATGGTTCCACCACCATATGATTCTTGTAGAGCTGTAAGATTCTCAGGAACTGAATTAGCTCTCAAGGGTGATCTGAAAACAGTTGAAGATTTAATCTTAGGAGACTTCCTAAGGATGCTTTCTAGGTTATCAACTATCTCAGGTGGATCAGGGTCAGGATGGGCTCTAATGTGAATCTTTTTAGAAGCCACTATGTTGCGTTTTTTAGACCCAAATAAACAAGAAAAGTTCAACCAGATATGACAATCTTGGAGAGGTTAACCAATCTGTTTTTACAATTTTAAATCCCACAGTCCTCTAACTGAGTTTGAATGATTTTATAATGATAAGGGTTCTTCCCAGTGGAGTCTTAAGGTCTACTAGGATTGTGGAGTCGCCAAGTTGAAATTTTTAGCTCCTTTCAGAGGTAAAAGGTCTTATGGTCCACCACCATGTTTATTTAATTCCAATCTGAAATATTTTTAGGTTTTTCTAAGTCATTTTTCAATTTTGTGGTTGTTAAGAATATCCTAACTTTGTTTCAAAACTTAGCTAAGGTTGCAAGACAAAGGCAGTCTACTCTTATGGCTAAGCCAGCTGATTTTTCAAGGTTAGATGAAGTCTTAAGAGAAACCTAGGGTTTACCTAGTTTGTCACTGATTCAAACAAGTTTCATCATAATTACCATTTCTTGGTAGTGCCTGAAAAGGCTACTTTTTACTCTCAAAATGTTCTCGAATAAAGGGTTTTCTGAGGCCTCTAAAAGGTATTAAAAACACTCAGGTTCCCCAGTGGAGTCACCAGAAATGTTAGGTCCTGGTGGCTCAGCTGCAAAATAGAACAATTGTCATGGAACCAGAGATTTCAAGTTAAAGTTTCCCCAGCGGAGTCGCCAGAAATGTTAGGTTCTAGTGGCTCAGCTGCAAAATAGAACAATTGTCATGGAACCAGAGATTTTGAGTTAAAGTTTCCCCAGCGGAGTCGCCAGAAATGTTAGGTCTTTGTAATTTATTAGCAAGATTGGGAGAGTCCAATCACAGAGTTAACATAATTTCAACCAACTTTGGGATTCTAGGATCTAGCCCTCCTGAATCTGGAGAGAGATCTCTCCAATATGTACAAATATGGATATTGTCTTTGAAAAGCTTAAGGTAATGATATTAGGCTAGTTATGAAGGCCAAGGGTTTTGTTTTGTTTTGGATGGTTGAGCATGAAATGTTACTTGAGGGGGAAGTCCTAAGTGCAAAAAGTTTCAAAAGTGAGAAGTTGCAAGCAAATAGAACAATTTTGGCAGATAGATAGATATAACGCTGGTTTTTAGTCCATTGGGCTATGGAGTCATATTTGGGCTTTAATTGAACAACAACATCAAGTGTGATCCAAGGGGCAAGTTATCTATACCACAAGATTATTGAGATTAAAATGATGAAATGGAAACATTAAAATGTTGGAGGGGTGGAAACCGATAATAATTTCTCAGAGGATTTATAGTTAGTCCAAACAAGAAAAGCCTTTTAAGTAACTGTTTTAAAACCAACCAAGGACAGGGCTAACCATAGACTTCTTGGGCAAGTTCTTATTAAAGCAGCTTAATTGACAAACAATCCAGTAATCCACATAATTACCTTCAGAAAGTATGAAAACACATAAGAAAAAACAGAGTGTAACTTAAGATCAGATAAAGTACTTTTAAACCTAGTCTGCTTTCAGTCAACACCAAGGGAAACTTTCAGAATCTGCCTTTGGAGAAAAGAATCTAGGAATCAGGGCAAACCATATCTTCTCTAGTCTAACTTTAATAGAAAATAATGGAAATAACATTTGAGAACAATGTTTGAGCAAACAGAAGGACGAGGGAACGCCAACATTCCTAACTGTTTAAACTGTATTGAATCATTCTTAAATAAACAAATCTGAAGAAAACATTAAGATAAATATTTCTCAGCCAGAGAAGGTTACTGCTATACAGAAAATCCTAACCCTGTTTAAACTGTTCTTTACAGAGGAAAAATGAACAATATGGCATACATAGAAGGAAAACGATTAACAAAGAAAGAAGCACTTCACCAGTGATAAAGACCAGGATCCCAAGAAACAACTTTTATATTGATGTCAAACCAATTACAATCTTCAAGTCCAATGTTTCAGTTCAGCAATCATCTTCACTATTCAACCTAACTACTCTAGCACAAACAGAGCTTCAAGGGCCAATGAACACTATGTACAAATAGAAGTCTCGAGCTCAAGTGTATTTCAAAGTTCTGCAACCAACAATTTCTCATCTTCTGTAGAAGTACTTATAGGAAGATGAGGAGGTGAGATTTTAACAAAATATCTCAAGGATAGTTAATGTAGAGTGAAGACTTCTCGGCCCTTTGAGAGGCTCGAGGGAAAAATTTACAGGTGGATCACTACATTAACTATTTCACAATAAATATCAAAGCTCGGTGGAAGCTTTGTTTGACTTTGAGGCTCTGTGCATGTTTTGGAGTAACTCTGCAGATATTTATTCATTGGTTTCCTTGCAGAAGTAACTCCCTGGCTGTGCTGGAGGCGGATATCTGATTTTCTTCAATAACTCAGCCTTTGGTTTGAATGGTTTGAGGCAACAGGTGGCCTTTACGGTAGCTGAGGAATTAATTCGCCTTAGTTGAAACGGTGGAAGCCTTTCTGTCTGTTTAAACGCTTATGATTTTTCTTTAACTGTGTTTAATTTGGGGATTAGGCTTTTGATAGTCAATATTAGCCGTAATCCCTAAATTTGTCTTCAATCTTCTGCTCTGCTGCGCTCTGTTCTACAACACTGATACTCTTTCAACTGTGTTTTTAATAAAACAGTGTCTTGTCGATGTGCAGGGCCGCATTGGGCTCGTATGGCATCAACGCCTATGAAGCATTGATGAAACATGTCTTCAAACCCTCTATATCTCTTTCCCTTTGATAAACAAAAGACCAGAGGATCGTCACCCTCGGCTTTTATTTTCCTTTGTTATAATGGAAAAAGCATTGGGACCTGCAAAACACAAACAATTTTTTAAGAAATCCTACATTTTTGGGGAAAAACTGCTTCAAAAGGCGGGGGAGGAGCGTATCCATCAGATGAAAACATCCAACGGTGGGAGATTTGCGTAGACGAGGTGAAAAGGAGAGCGGGGAGATGAACAAGTCGGAGTGATTTTGGACCGTCCGATCTGGACACGTGGACGGTCCAGATTCAATCGGAGGATCGCAATCGGGGGTAGCGAGCAAATGCACTGATTTGAAACATGCGATGCGATTTTGCGGAGACCGTCGATCTAAGATTCATATCAACGGTGGGAAATGAATCGGGGTAGTCGCAATCGGAGGGATGAGGAAAAGAGTGTGATTTAAACAAAAAACTCCAATGCGATTGCGCAATCGGGAGGGGAGAGGCGATTAAGCGATAGCCGTTGGATCCGAGGATTAGATCAACGGCGGGGAGCGAATCGGAGGAACAGCAATCGGGGGAAAAAATAAATGCATGCGATGGAAAACTCTGATGCGATTAAGCGCTGTCCGTCGATCTGCAGATCAGATCGACGGCGGAGAGTGAATCGGGGGATGGCCGATCGGCGGGAGCAAACAAGTGTATGCGATGGAAAACCCCGATGCGATTGGGCGCTGGCCGTTGGATCAAAGGACTATATCAACGGTCAGGATTGCTACGACCTACGCACCGGCGGAAAAACCCTTAAACACATGAAAACCAAAGTTTTTTGCGAATAAAACAAGTTTAACGGATTGGGCGGAAAATATATAGGTAAAGGAAAAAGGCGCCCGATTGCGGGGCCGGGGGTTTTCACAGAATGTAATATGCCCGGGAGTTATAAAGACAAGGGCTAATCACAATCGGGCCATTGAGCCTGGTCTTTCCGATCAACCCATTTGTATTGTTTCCGATTGCGATTGCGCGATCGGCTCTTTTCAATCAACCCATTTATATTCAGCACATGGTTTTAAGTTTTAACTTAAAACTTTCGGAAAGTGGGTTTTTGGGTTTACAAAGGAAAATGAGCTTTATAATGGTTCAAAGTTATGCACCCTTTGGATATTTGCGATTAGCGCCGAAAGCTTTGGTGTTTGGTTTTAACACATGGGCATGTGGGGGAAGTGGTTTAGGACTTAGCCCAAAGGGACTTTGGTCCATAGCAATAAACTTTGTTTTTTATGAAAAATTTCAAGGTTTTCAATGGATTTGGGGGTTTCGGCACAGTTCAAAAAGAAGTTTCAAACCATGTCAGGAAGATTTTTACGGATGGAGGGAGAAACTTATGAAAAGTAAAGGAATATATGGAGAAAAAAGGGGAAGAAAATGATGGTTAGTTATGAGTGGGAGAAAGGGGAAAAATGATGGTTTCTTCAGCAGTTTCTTATAGGAAATCAGCAGAATTTCCCGAGTATAAAAAAATGGGACAGCAAATGAGGATTTTGGACAGAGGCATGAGGCCTACAAGGAGTCTTCAAGAGCCAACAATTTTTAGTGATAAAATTTTTTCCTTGGAGGCTCAAAAAAGATCTTAGCCACCTTCTGGTATAACAAAATATTATAGGTGGCTAAGAACTTCCATGAGGGGGAAATTTCGAGCCAGATGGGAAGAGGGAGAAGCCATACCTAGAGGTGTAAGGTGGGGTGATGTGTATACATAATCCCAAGATAAGAAATTTGGGCAAGGTCCATTGAGATGGCGTGTCTCATGGATCGAACTTGGCTACGAGGAGCCCACAGTACAACAGTAGTAGGAAGGATCAGTTAGATTGATGTAGTCAAATGTCAGCAAGACAAAAATCAGAGTGACAGATGTCAAATACTGGAGCACAAATCAGAGTTAGCAACAATTCAAAGGGCATGGATGCAGATGTGAGAAGTAGCGCAAAGAATCCAGTACTAGACAGGTGGAGTAGCTAGCAGCAGTCAGAAGACTTTGATGAAATATGCATTATACTGATTCAGTTGTTTGGAGGCTATTCAGTTTTAGGATTTTCAAGTGCAAACAACACTAGAGAAGTGTAGCATGCAGAAAATTCCAAAGGTATCAGATGGGGATAGATTGAATTCCTTTCTTGTTGAGAGGGAGTGTTGAAATTTGCAACAAGAAACAGTGAAATTGGAAACTAGAAAGGACAAAAAAATATGCACCCACACTGGTGAGGAATTTTGATGTACCAGGAGTGAGGAATGTGAGGCGTCTAATTTATTTTTCCCTTAAATAAATTGGACAATAAATTGTAATTTCGTCTCATAACAACTTGTGTTAGTTAACTAAGTCATGATGATTGAGTTAGCTCAAGAAATTCGATTTAAGGTGATCGAGGCAGATATTGGTGGCCACCCGCCTATTCCACTTAGGCCCTCTCGATTGTCTCTTTTATTTTTTCAGTTTCCTTAATTATAGCACAATTTACTATTCTTGTCATTTTTTTTGGGTCCTGAACTTCTGGAGCCATTTTGAGGCCCCAAATGACGTTTTTTGGGCACGAAAGGTTAGGCAATTTCATATAAATCACATTAGCAGTTGTAGTCCTCAGAGAGATCTTTCTAACGAGGTATCATGTGCGTCAAACAAAGATCATATGACCAAGATCATTTCATCAAATACCCTGGTGAATGGGCCTTACATAATTTTAGGATGGGAGATAAGGTATGGTTGCATTTGCATAAAGAACACCTCTTAAGATCCCATTGAAAGTGCCCCCCTGACTCTCCATTTTGATATAAGCCTTACCCCAACACAAAGGTTGTAGGTGAAGATGCTTCTAAATCAAATATTCCCTTTTCTTTGGTTCAAACCTTATATTTAATGTGGAGCTACTTCAACCATATTTTCCACCTCTCATAGGCACCTCATGTTCCTACTTTGGCGCACGCGTCTCACTAGGA